>CAUYQG010173362.1:0-31427 GCA_963574415.1 Tarsius wallacei
CTGTAGTTCCAGCTACTTGGAAGGCTGAGACGGATCGCCTGAGCCCAGCAGGTCGAGGCTGCGGTGGCCGGGAGCGGCCACTACACTCCAGTCTGGGCATCAGAGTGAGACTCCAACTCAAAAAAAAAAAAAGTGAGCATAAGAGGTTTGGGGACAGGTAGGTCAGTCATGCTTTGCCTGATCACGTACCTAGACGTGGGAAAAGACCATTCACTTGCCAGAAGCTGGGTCAGATTCGCAGAGGGTTTTTCCAAACGATATTATCAGAGGGCCTAGGGAGCCTTGGGCCTGAGAGAGGTCTTGTGAGGCTCCATTCAGAGGACAGTAGTCAGCATTTGATGAGAAGAGTGAGGTCCAGGCTCGAAGTTAGGGGATGACAAGGTGGGGGACAAAGCTCAGGCTGCAGGTGTGGGAGGGGCTGGCAAGCATTTACTCTCAGAGGTAGAGCAGCCTGTTGGGAGTGGGGAGCACAGGTATTGGTTCCATCTGAGCAAGAGATGAGGCTCAGCTCTTCGAGCTTTCACCCCCAAATACCAATGCTCAGTGAAACGCCACTGTTGTGGCCATACTTTTCTGGTGGTTATGAGTCCTTGAGAACTTGATTTCTGTAAGAACAGAAACAGTCTTAAAGTGCTGAATCTTCTTGGAGACTAAAAGATCACATTTGGAAGATTATTATTCCAAGTACTTATTACTGTATGTGCTTCAATTCCAAGCTGCCACCAATAGAAGTTGTTTTATATCACAACTAAGAAAGAAAAAATGTGACTAAATAAACACCGGTGAGCCATTGGGGGTGGATGTATTCCAGTTTCAGAGACATTTATTTACATTTGCAGGAAAAGCGAGGAGATACAGCTTTCGAAGGCCTTGTCTGCACTGGCGAACAAGTTTCTTAAACACACTGAAAGCCCTCTCCTTGCCTGATATTTTTAGGACTCACATTCTTTCTTGGTTACTTCTCACCTCTTTTTGGGTCTGTGAGGTAGACAAGAGGGAAGCCTTCATCCTCTTGCCCTGATCGTGGCTGGCCTAGCCCTGTCCCTGTGCAGACTCTAGCTTGAAGCTTATGGGATTTAAACAGGCTTGTACAATTCAAGTCTACATTCACTTACCGAGATAGGGGCAGAATTCTTCCTTTAAGTACTTAACTTCCTTGTTGGTTAATTTAAGAAAGTCTGTTTCATGTAAAGGTTACTATTGTAAATATCTGCTTTGGCTGTTGAGCCATATTTCGTGTGTGTGTGTGTGTGTGTGTCTGTCCATCCGTGTCCTTGCCTTTTTTTATTTAAACTTAACAAGTGTTTATGTGGGATTTTTTTTTGTCTTTTAAATAGATGGTTGAGTAGAGATATGGTTTGAAAACATACCTACTTTATATTAGAAGATATGCCTTAGTTCTTCTTGGTAATTTCTATGCAGGAGTCAGAATTCCAAGGAACTTGAGGAGTGAGGAGATGACTCCCTGGTGTGTACAGAATTGGAAGAAAACATCCCTCTCTTGGGAAATTCTTCCCAGTAGCCCCTCGTTCCTTTCCACTTTTCAACCAATCATTTTAACCTTTTCAACAATCATTACCAATCAGTCCTAGTAATCTACCTAGTAATCTAAATTTTTTTTAAATCTTAAAAAAGCTAATGACTTAAAAAATTGTTCTGTACTAATTTATTTGATGAAAGATCCTAGAAATTTAGTAGATTCTCATTGGTGTTAATTTCCAAAGTGGGAAACCATGGCGTCAGCATCAGGAGAAAGCTTTTCATGAATCTTTCTTAAATGAGACAAAGCTAGAGATTTTTAGTCTACAAACTAGCTTATTGGCAAACAGATAAAAAGACAGATCTTCTGGATTGCCAAAATACTCTTGTTTTGGAGTTCTTAATGTACAGCATTGGCTCTCAGAGGCTCGTTAGATCATTGGAGGCTTAGAAACCATTACAAATTATTTCTAAATGGCTCCTTGCTTCCTATTTCATATTCTTATGTCATCACGGTTCCTTTCACTACCACTGCCATCTTGGCCCAGTTGGGCTCACAGATGACAGTTCGATGGTTCTGGATATTCTTCCAGTAGCTGAGATGAAGCTGTGAGTTCTGTGGAAGGGGCCAGTGTAACTGGCAGGTGTGAAGTAGCCATCCCTGGAGAAGTATATCTTCTACCCTCTGCCCTTTTCTGTGACAGCACACAGGTCCCCGGTTTAGAACTTGGGTGTCCCTTTCGTACGAATGACCATCCACAGTGTCAGGGTAGTCCTAGGAAGGCCCTTCTTTCTTCGTTATCTTTTTAGGACTCATTCTTTCTTGGTTACTTCTCACCTCTTCTTGGGTCTTTAAGGTAGATAAGAGGGAAGGCTTCCTTCTCTTGCCCTGATCGTGGTTGGCCTTAGCCCTGTCCCTGTGCAGACTCTGGATAGCTTGAAGCTAGAAGCACCTTTGAAATGTGACTTTGTCTTTACACCTTTAGGTAAACTATTAAAACTCATCTTCAGTTCTCTGTATCGTCTTTTCTCTGAAATAGGTTAGTAGAAGTGACAAGCAATGCCATCAACCACAGTTATCACAGTTTCTTTTTGTTGCTTTTTGAAGTCAGAGTCTCACTCTGTCCCTCAGGCACACTACAGCTACTGCAGCCTCAGCCTTCCAAGTATCTGGAACTGCAGGTGTGCACCACCATGCCCAGCTAATTTTTTGATTTATTGTAGAGACGAGGTCTTTCCAAGTTGCCCAGGCTGGTCTCAAACCCCTAGACTCAGACAATCCTCTCACCTCTGCCTCCCAAAGTGCTGAGATTACAGATGTGAGCCAATGCGCCTGACTGCATTGCAGAAGATTCATAAAAGGATGAGTGGCACTGAGGGCCTGCCCCCACTGAGAAGTGATGGGGCCGTGCTACTGACCTCAGGCCCATTCAGGCACAGTGCTTCTTACATGGAGTATTGGGCTACCTTAAAGTCATTTCCCCAGGGTATGTGGTGAGCTCACCAACAGTAGTGTGTGTGTGTGTGTGTGTGTGTGTGTGTGTGTGTGTGTGTGTGTGTTCGTGTTCTGCATGTCTCCCAGCATCCTCCTTCCTTCCTATGTTTTAACACTGTGTTCTGCACTTCGTGTTTCACATAATGCAGCTTGGCTCTTGTTCCATATTTGTCCAGCTAGTTCTGCTTCATTCATCTTAATGATGCCAGAGTATTCCTTTAGTGGGATGTATGCAGCAAAGAAGGACATAGCCAGCCACATCTGAGTGGCATTCGGCTGTTCTCAACCTTTAACTACTGAAAATAGTGCTGCAGCAAGTGTTGTGGCATCTTCATCTTTGTGTGTATGTGCAGGTGGATTTGTAAGGTAACTTTCCAGAGATGGAATGTTGCTGAGTCAGTAGCTGGTTTCAGTTTTGCTAGAAACTGCAGAATTGCCCTCTGGGGAGGTCAGTCACGTTACACTTCCATGTCATGCCTCATGGGAGCGTGGGTTTCTCCAAACTCTGTGTGCAGACTATATTATCACACTTTTTAGATGTTTGCCAAACTAGAGCTAATTTTTGAAGTTACTCTGCTCATATTTCAGTGACTAAAGCACTGTGAACAGAAGTATTTGGCAAAATGTTAATGTATCTAATTGCTGAGATTTGATCTGTCTTTCTGTTTTTTTTTTAACAGGTAGTTATGCTTGTCCTAGCTTGGAAATTGGATGCACAAAACATGGGTTATTTTACTCTACAGGAATGGTTGAAAGGCATGACTTCTCTACAGTAAGTCCTGAGGCTACACCTGTGGGGTCCTTCCTCCTCCCCCCTCCCACCGTCCTGGCCACCTAGACCTCAGGAGGTGGTCTGACCCAGTGCCCCGGGGGCCAAAGATGGAAAGACAAGACTCATTTTAAGGACCATTATGGGCATATTTTAACAATTTTTTTATATTTTAGCAATTAAAGTCTGTAAAGTATGTGTGTGAGGGAAAGTGAGTGAGTGCGAGTATGTGTGTCTGTGAGCATGTATGCATGTAAGTATTTTTCTAGGGCAGCTGAAGCCAGTGGGAACAGGCCACCTTTGCCTTATGCCTGTGAGCCATGCACGTAATTTACACTTTTCTATTAGCCACACAAAAAAGTAGAAACAAACAGGTACAATTCATTGTAATCTATTTTATTTAACTCAGAATAATATTCTGACATGTTATCGGTGTTAAAAAAATCAGATTACACTCTCTTTTTCATGGGAAATCTTTATGGTCTGTCTCAGTTGATAGAGTTTGTAGGGGCCACATTTCAAGTGCTCAGCAGTCACGGGTACCTAGTGGCTACTGAACTGGACAGCGTAGGTTTAGAGCAAAGTCTTGGCATCTGGTTTACAGTTAGGGAGAAAAAGTTGAGTAAAGTATAACCTACAAGTTAAAATAGTTGATATCTTCCCTTGGTTTGCTTTAGTAGCTGATACAGCCTGTGTGGATGCCTCACCTGGACATTGTACACATGAGGAAACTGAGGTGTGGAGGGTATGTGTGATGTGTGACTGTGAGGGAGGCGGGAAGTAAAGCAGAGGCTTTTGGTGCTTAAGCTACATTCTTCCTTTAACAAGGTTGTCTGATGGCAAGGGTAAAAGCCAAAGCATCCAGAAAAGCTGCTGTCAGCATGCCCCAGGGTTTTAGGATTTTGTTCTGTGAAATCTCTTTATACTTGTGCTCGTCCTGTTGGGGACATCGCCGTATGATTTTAAGCCTGGTGACTCCCTCTTCTCCTCCCTTCTTTCTTTGTTGCTTTCTGCATGGAGCACACGATGGCTGCTCGTTTTCAGTGTCCTTGTGATGACAAGTATGTGGCTGTGTCAGGAGTTTATTTCAGGCCTTCAGAGGAGGCACTGTTGACATTCTCAGGCCCATTTTTACTTGTCAGACGAGGGTGTGATGTCCAATTTTGTGGAGTCTGACATTTGTCTTTACAAAAGAATATTACCTGATGCTGGACCATGTCGCCTAGTGAGGAAGAGGTGGTTTCCTGGAGGAGGTTGGCGACTGCGTCCCACTGGGGCTTTCTGGGAACCACACCTGCCACCTTATATGACACAGTAGTGGCAGGTGGGTTCTCGTAGTTAGTTGCCACGTGGTCCTTGCAGCTTGGGGTTCAGTGATAAGCTCGATCTACTGTAAAGGCATGGAGGTTCCTTCTTTCTTTTGTGATAAGAAACTCTGAGATTGATTTCCTCATCAGTGGGTGGACATTATTATTCAGAAGAACTTCCAAGGTTTGTTGTTCAAAAAAGTCCAGTTTCAGGTTTTAAGACCTCTGCCTGTCCTTCCTCCCCCACCTTCCAGCCTCCCTAGATGAGTCATTTGTTCAGCAAATATTTGAGAGAGGCTGAGTTGTGCTGAGTGCAGTTTTCTAGGCCCTGGGGAAGCAAAGCCCCTGAACAAGACAAAGTCCATTGGGGCAGGGGCTTAGAATCAATATTCAGGCAAAAGACTCCAAAGTAATCCAGTCACTTCTCCTTATGTATGCTGCTTAGAGTAGCTAAATAAGTACTGTATTTGTGAGCTATGTGCACTTAGTACATAAGAAAACTTGAAGTAATCATTTATATGCTTTAAAGGGGAAGGTAGGCCATCTTTTAAATTTTCTGTTTTCTATTTTTTTTTTCCTTTGCTTATTTTATTTTATTAAACCTGTCCAGTGAAATGTTTTGGACACAAACTGGAATTAACACATGTATAACAAAAATCTATACTTATGTGTATTAATATATGGTCTCTATAGCAAAATGCCTTGGACTGGGTGGCTTATGAACAACAGAATTATTTTTCACAGTTCTGGAGGCTAGGAAGTCCAAGACTGTGGTGCCAGCACACCCAGTGTCTGGGGAGAGCCTGCTTTTTGGTTCATGGATGGGTTTGGTCCAGCTGTATCCTCACATGGTGAGACAGGCAGGCAGACTCCCTGGGGTCCTTTAGAAGGCCTTTCATTCCAGTCATGGACCTACCCTTCTGGCTCTGTCATCTCTGAAAGGCACCCCTTCCTAATATCATCACCTTGGGGTGAGGACTTCCATATGCACATTTTGGAGGGGTGCAAGCACTTAGACCATAGCAGTATATTCAGTTAAAATGCTAACTTAAAAAGAAAATCACTGCTGTATGGTTTGACTGGAGTTTCTAATCAGTTCTGTCACTTCCTGGGTATCTCCTATAGCATTTCCGAACTAGGGCAGCAAAGTGAGGGCACGTAGCCTACACCTAGGTACTCAGAAGCCAGCTTCTGTGACACTATCTGGAGAGATTGTGTGTATGGCCCCCAGAGCTTGTCTATCTGGACCAGGCAGTGGTGTGTGTGTGTGTGTGGATTTTGGAAGTCCTGACAGTAGGGGAGGGAACGCCCATCCCTGTGTTCCCTGGGCCATTCTCAGCCAGGGAAGACAGCTCTTGTTTTGAGCGACTGTTCTGTTTATTGCCTTGTTCCAACATGTGGGTTTAAGGTTGCCTCTAATGAATTAAGCTAATGGGGAGGTGTTTTAAGTTTATTTAAAAAACAAAAGTAAGTTAGAATCCTTAGCCTGGACAACATAGCGAGATCCCCATCTCTACAAAAGTAAAAATATTAGCCGGGCATGGTGGCATACATCTGCAGAACCAGCTACTTAGGAGGCCTAGATAGAAGGATCTCCTGAGCTCAGGAAGTTGAGGCTGCAGTGAACCGTGATCATGCCACTGTGTTCCAGCCTGACTCGACTTAAAAAAAAAAAAAATTGTAGCTAACTTTGATTAAAACTGATGATGGGCTGGAAAAATAACTTAGGGCTGACTAAGTGACAGGCCAAAGCCTTTTCCTGGGGGTAGGAAAAAGCTACCTCTGAACGTAAAATCTTTGAAGGTTATTGTCCTGATTTCTGTCATTTCTGGATCGGTTACAGCAGCAAACTCAAATAATAAGTGATCTTTTTTACATTGGTACGTGTTTTGTTTTAAAGAATAGTACTTCTTGGGAGTGAGGCACTCTATGTGACATCAAGTTCTATTCTCATGGGACAAGAAAAGCCCAGGGAAACTTGGGCTGAAGATGGGGCTGCTTCTGGAAGGTCTAGGCTTTGGCCTGTGCCCCAAGCCTGTTTCTTCAAGGCCCTTTGTTAGAACTGAGTCCCTCTGAAGCAGTTCGTGGTGAGTGACCACTAGATGGCTCCCTATGGTTCTAGACAGGGCGACTCCATGGCTTGCTTCCCCTTGGGGGGCTAGTGGGAGGCTCTGCGGGGACAAGGCCAGTTAAAACTGATTGAGCTCTTCATTGGCAGCATTAGCTCTAGCCCAAGCCGTCATTCTTAATGGGGACATGAATTAGAAATGTTGCTGGGTGCTTTTTGCATTTAAAACACGAAAACTGTTCGTTTTCTACACATCAGATCTCTTTCACACACAGGATGCCTCCTGCCAGGGACTGGGCTTGCTCCCAGGCGTGTGCAGAGCGTCACCTTTCCCTGGGGCTCTGCCCAGTACTTGTAGCCACTTCATTTTCTTTGAGCCATGTAGTCGTTGTCTAAGCAAGTACTTCCCAGAGCTGCTTAAACGAACAACTGCTCTCCTTCCTCCCATTGGACAGGGCCAGACCAACTGCTGGCCAGAACCTGGCCAGTTTCTTGTGGCTACGGGCTTTGGCCTTTCCTTCCAGTGAAGAGCAGGACGTGGGCCCTGCATTTTTGGGTTAGTTTTCCTCCTCTTTGTCCCTCCCCTTATTCTTATTAACACCTTATTATTTAGATACACACCATTTTAAAAAGCAAGCCCTACAGGGGAGCGCACAGTGTTGAGTGAGCCCTGCCCCCCAGCCTGGCTCGCCTGTGCTTCCTCATGGGTTCAGCTGGTCTCTATCGCCCTCGGTGGGTTCTCTCTCTGGGTCTCTTCCCTGCTTTCAGGGTCTCCTATTTTCTTCCCTGACTCCTTCTACAAGGACATCTAGCATGAGCTGTTCAGGATGCAGTCCTGATCGTGGTCTCTCTTATATGGGAGGTGGCCTCCGCTATTTCTAGGCTTTGGATCACAGAAGCCCTTTATGGGGGGACCCTGTGTTCCTCTCTCCCTCATCTTCCTCCACTTCTGCCACCGTGGTTTTCCTTGGGTTCTTTGGACTTGCCACACTCCCTTCTTTCACTGGGCCTTTGCACATGCTTTGTATGTGGAGAGCCCTTCTCACCTCTCCAGAGCACTGGCTCCTGCCGCTCTGTCAGCTCTCAGCTTATGCATTTGTCCCTTGAGGAAGTCTTTTCTGACTTCTAAAATAGTCTAATTTTAATCCTTTATTTTCCAACAGCAGGAAGAAATAAAAGGCATTCTAACTTGTTCTGGTCTGTAAAAATTAAACATGTTACTCTGATTTTTGGCTTTTAGATAGTTCATCATCTCAATGAAGAGATTGTAGGAACTTAGCTACCAAAAAGGAGCTTTCATGAATTTATTGCTAAAAATAGATTAGTGTGCTCTTTTATGAGCCATATTTTAGGTTATACAGCATGCAAGGTATTTATGTTAAAAATACTTGGTATAAGTATTATCTATGTTTGGGAGGTGAAAACTTCAGAGAAACCCAGGGAAATATCTTCAGTCTTGAGAAGCTTCAGTATTGCTGTAAAAATGGTGACTCTTGATTCTTACTTTTAAAACCTGGATATTGCAAACAAAATTAATTTGTAGAAATAACCAGTAAGTCTGCTTCCTTGTAAAAAGCAAACACTGTGCCACTTGCCAGTAAAAATAGGCTGGCACCAAGGCTTCCTGGAGAAATGGCTGATTTCAAGTCTAGAGCAGGGAAAGAAAAGGTGAGCGGAACAGTTTGTGCCAGTTTGTTCCTTGAGGAAGTCTTTTCTGACTTCTAAAATAGTCTAATTTTAATCCTTTATTTTCCAACAGCAGGAAGAAATAAAAGGCATTCTAACTTGTTCTGGTCTGTAAAAATTAAACAAGGAAGCACTCAGACTGGTGGGGACATGTCAGAAGGGCACTAGAGCCAGTGTCGGGGGCTGCTGCCCACATTTGTACATCGAAAGGAGTAAAAACAGTAACAGATTATAACACACTGAATTAAAAGCAACAACCCTAAATCCAGGAAGTAAGGAAGGTGGTGTGTGGAGCTCCTCTTGGGAAGAATTACAGCCAGCAAATGTGGGTGGATGTTGGGACTGGAAAGTTGCCCTCTTGTGTCTTCAGATGTCCGGTTCAGGCACGTCTCCCCAGTGTGTTGTTACAACACCGCTGTGTGTGGTAAATGAGGAGTCAGTCCCCCTTGTGGGGACTTTGAGGATCATTCCAAGGTGGCCATAAAAATGATGCTTGGAGAGGCATATGAGGTTAAAGGATTTATTGTTACTGCTCTTGGGTCCTAGGGAGGTGGCATGGTCCACTGTTCAGAGGCCTCTGTGGAGGAGCTCCCAGAAAGGGGCTGCACCATGCAGGAAGGGACTGGGAGTGGGGTACCCATGGGCGAGACCCTTCACTCTGGGGCAGATGAGGGTGTGAATGTCACTCAGTCATGTCAAGAGAAGGCAGGACAGACCTCGTTGTAGGGCCAGCCTTATCACACTGTGTACCTGCTTTCCTGGGTGAGCATTCACAGCCTGTTTATGGAGGTGTTGAGGCATTGGGAAAACAGGACGTTTTAAAAATTGACAGTGCCTGTAGTAGGACAGTCATGGTGTCGAGGGATGGTCCCATGGTGATGTGCTGTTATAAGGGGGAGGAGAGTGCCTTTACGGGAAGAGTCTGGTGGACTCCACCATAGCCGTAGGAGTCCACAGACTCACTAACAGTAGGTCAGACAGGCACAAGGAGCCTCCTCAGGGCGGTAGGAAGCACACATCACGCTGGGATCCTTGCAGAAGCCATCTGACAGACACTTCTAGAGACTAAAGGGATGTGGCAGCTAAAAGCCATGCATGGTCCCTGATGGAACCTGGATCAAAAACTGTGGCCGGGAAGGAGGTTTGGGGACAGTTGGGAGGCTTGCACATGGATCCCATATCAGCCGGGAGAGTTCATGTTGCAACAATATTGAGGTGATGACGATATTGAAGTGTTAGGGGTGAACAGGGTTATTAAGTTTGCAGCTTTTCAATGACACAGAGCAAAGTGCGTGTGTGTGAGAGAGAGCGTACAGGCACCAGCTTTGGCGGGTGGGGGATTCCCTTGCTGCTCTTCCCCCTCTTCTGTGCACTTGACTGTGTGGTGAAGGTGTAGAAAAAGCAGGCTGCCATGGACGCACACCACCCTCAGGGTTTTTATTCTTTTCTTTGGTGTTGTGTTTATATTGCTGCTCCAATTAAAAAAAAACAAACTCAGGTCATAATTTGCCTTTATTCTGTTTTTCTAGATGTGACACAACAGAAAAACTCAGAAATACTTTGGATTACTTAAGATCATTGTTAAATGAGTCTACAAACTTTAAACTTATTTACAGATATGCCTTTGACTTTGCACGGGTGAGTTCTCTGGAGCCAATCCAGATGTTCCCTCTCCTCCCCCCCTTGTAAAATTGCTTTTGAGCTTTGTTTTTACATGCTGTAGCAAAGAATGCGAAACGTTACTCCCAGGGTGCTAGTTAGGGTTTCTATGTGTCTGCTTAAACCGGAGTTTGACTCTGGGCAGACATTTTGTATACCAGCAAAAAGCTTTAGTGACAGACCTTGGCCAGCTCTTGTGAGTGGCCTAGAAGTAACTTACACATGGGCTTACAACAGACACTGTCTTAACTGTCTCCTAGATGAGCTGGAAAAGCTGTTCCTTCTTGTAGGACTGGAAAGCCTTCGCCTCTGAGTTTACCAAGATAAGCTAATCATACATCATTCGGCTTCACCTGGGTGGTGCTGTATTTGGAAATCATGTGGGTTTCAAACTTAAGCTAATTCCAATGAACGTTATTCAGACATATTTTTCTAAGCATCAGTTTGAAAAGTGGTTTGTTACATAGTCAAGTGCAGGTATATGAGAGCAGTTCTATTGGAGTGAAGTAAGTCTTTTCAGCCTGGCTGCCAAAGGTTGTGAATTCAGAAGCTCCAACTGGCATCGTGTTCATTTACAGTCCACACTTCATACAATTCTGGTGGGTTCTAGAATGGTGTTTCCTAATAAGTTTATGTGTTTGGTAGATTCAGGTGACTAGGCTTTCTTGGTTGGTTGCACTTGTTTATAATTTTTCTTTTTTTTTTTTTATAGAGCTGAGAACTTGGTGACATGATTCTTTTTTCCTTGTGCTGACTTTTTTTTCCCTTTGGGTTCTCTCTGGCTGTGCCAGTTCAGCACCCGATGTTTCTTCAGTGGCGAGTTTTGCTGCCCCTGCAGTGGCACGTTGGCTATCCTCTGTGGCCTCCTTCCTCCATGTTCTATGCTGTAGCCTTCTGGTCAGAGCACAGCGTGCAGGGGATGACTGACACCAGGGGATACGAAGATTCCCACACCATGTTGGGCAGAGTGGCATTTGTGCAGTCATATAGGAAAGCCATTGCAGGGTGCTTTGGAATGGGCACATACTGTTGGGATTCAGTGGCGTATGGTCGGAATGGTTTTTTCTCCCACAGTAGCTGTTACTTCTGTCTGAGTGGAAGCTGGTGCAGAGCCCTTAGTCTTCTCTACCAGCATCAGCTCTGTTTTCCAACTTACTTGTTTGGGGTTAGGATCCTCCCACGTGTTCTTGTGCCTGAGATCCTGGCTTCCTCCTCTGTGCCTTCCATCCCCTTCTGGGTCTGTCACCATGGCTTGTCTCACGAGGACTCCTCTGGTGGCCTCTTTCCCGGTGTCTCCATCACTGCCTTGCCGGCCTTGGCCCTTGTGTCTCTGTCCCTGCTCTCTGACAGTGGCCTTCTTTCATCATTCTTACCCAGTGTTCCCATCAGAAGGGCGTCTTTCCTCTTCTTATGATCCCAGGTCACCAGCCCCCTTCCCACTCCCAGGGTCTCTGCCTTTGTGTCAACACAGGCTCTGCTTCATGTCAGCAGCTCTGAGGGACAGACAGGAATGGTTTTGGTCCCCTTCACAGAGGAAGCAGTGGGCCTCGGTGAAGACTCGGTGGAGTCTAGTGTGTGGGTGACCCTCAGCCCCACAGTCAAGGCTTCCTGCACAGCTGTTGCTCACTGCCCTGCTTTTCGGCCTTTCTTCCTGCTGCCTGTGGTCATGCTGGACCCTGGCCTGGTGCCCTGTTTGCCCTTGCACAGCTCTGTCCATCCAGCCTCTAGCCCAGGCTTCATACTTTCGCTTTCACGCGGCATTTCAGACCATTCTGTAGGGCGGGGTCTTGCCACCTCACTTCCCTACTTGATCTCTCCTCTGCTTGGCCTTAGTGTTGGGGTACAGGCCTTTATTCTTCTTGGTGGATTGAGGGACTCTGTTTTCTTTCTGTATACCCAGCCATCACAGTTCTTTGCTTTTAAGGAGAGTCTCATTAAATATTGGTGAATCAAGCCCTTTTGTGCAGTGATGAATAATAACCACCATATTTCAGCGTGAGATGTATTTTCATTTGCATTCAGTTAAAGATATTTTCTGTTGGGCACTGTGACTCACACCTGTAATCCTAGCACTTTGGGTAGCCGAGGTGGGAGAATAGCTTGAGCCCAGGAGTTTGAGACCAGCCTGGGCAACATGGTGAGACCTCGTCTCTACAAAAAAAATAGCCTGGTGCAGGGACATGCGCCTATAGTCCCAAATACTTTGGAGGCTGAAGTAGGATTGCTTGCGCCCAGGAGTTTGAGGCTGCAGTGAGCCTGAATGGCACTACTGCACTCCAGCCTGGGCAACAGAACAAGACCCTGTCTCCAAAAAAAAAAAAAATATTTCCAGTTTCCCTTGTGATTTGTTTTCCAACCCATTGGTTACTCAGAAGTGTGTTACCTATTTTCCAAGTAGTTAGGATTTTCCAGACTATCTTTCTATTATTGATACCCACTTTAATTCTCTTGAGGTGTAATTTTACTCTGTTTGATTTATGGGCCAGAATATGGTCTGCTGCTCCGTGGAGGGTTCTAGAAATGTCAGGTCAGGTTGGTGGACAGTGTTGACTTCTGCCTGTCCTACCAATTCCTGAGAGAGGAACTCGAATTACTCCTCCTGTCTTTTGGGTCACTGTTAGCTTCTTGTATTTTGGAGTGCTGATGCTGGGCTTGCACACCCTTGACGTTGCTGCATCCTCTTGATGACCTGGGTCTTGACTGTGAAATTGCTCTGCCTCTGACATTCCTTGCTCTTAGCCTGCTTTGTCCCTTCCAGGTGCCACCACTCCGGCTTTTTCTTGAGTAGAGCCTGCGTAAGGAGTTTTTCCCGTCTTTTTCTCTTAGTCTATTTGTATCTTTCTCCTGAAAGTGGGTTTTTTAATGACAGCGTGTTGTTGGATCTGACAATATCTGTCCTTCTTGAGATGCTGAAACAATTACGTTTGATGTAATTATTACATTTGATGTAAATATGGTTAAGTTGACATCTTACAGCTTGTTCTTTTTTCCTATTCCATCTGGGTTTTTGGTGCCTTTTTGTCTTTTCATACCTTATTTTAGATTGAGCTTTTTAAAAATGATGACTTTTTTTCCACTCTTGCCATACTCACTGTGTCTTTCACTCTTTTTGGTGGTTTGCTCTAGGTGCTCCAGTGTACATCCTTACATTCCATAGTCCATCTCCAAGTGATGCTGCACCACTTTACGTGTAAGGCAAGAGCTAGATGCCAGGGTCCTCCTGCTGGCCCTCCCCTGCTTCATGATGTTGTTGGCATATGTTTTACTTAGGCTGTGAGTCTCCCAAAGGCAAAATGTCTTAGAGTCACCCAGATAGAGGCCATTTTTGTGTTCTTCCTTTTATGTAGATCAGATTTCTACCTGGTTCCTTTTCCTTGTATCTAGAAACTTGCCATAGCACTTTCCACAGTGCAGATCTGCTGATGGATTCTCTTTCTAGGCTTTTATTTTGCCTTCGACTTGGAAAGATGCGTCACTGGATAACAATTCTAGGTGGACGCTTTATTGTTTCAGCCTTTTAGTAACGTCTCTCCATTGTCTTTTGTCATTTGTGTTTTTAAATCTGGTGTCATTCTTACCACTGTTCCTTTGAACAGGTCTTTTTGTTTTGTTTTCTGACTGCATTCATTCTCTCCACTGTTTTTTAGCGAGTTGATTGTGATATGCCTTGCATAGTTTTTCTTTTGTTTATTTTGGTTGGGGTTTGTTGAGCTTTTTGGACCTTGTAGACTTATAGTTTATATTACATTGGGACATCTTTACATTGTTACTGCTTCAAATATTTTTTTCTGTTTGCTTTTTCTCTTCTCTGTAACCACAATTATACGTGTGTAAGATTGCTTGATGTTGTCCCAAAGTCACTGATAACTGTGTTCATTTTTTTCCCAGTTTTTTCTCTTTCATATTGAATAATTGTTAATTGCCATGTCTTCCAATGCTAATCTTTTACAGTGTCTAATCTGCTATTAATTCTAACCATTATGTGCTCCGTTTCAGAGACTATATTTTCATCTTTAAAAGTTCCATTATGCTAATTTTTTTTCTACTTCTCTTCTCAATGTGATGCATCCTTCCACTTTCCCGAGCATCTAGAATGTGTTTGTAGAACGTGTTGTCTTTTCAGCCTTGTCATCTGGCACTGTTATCACTGTCATTTCTGGGTCTCTATCGGCTGATTTCTGTCTTGGTGTTGGCTCAGTTGTCCAGCTTCTCATGTGCTTGGATTTTTTTTTTTTTAATTGAAGCTGGATGTTATGAATTTTATGGTCTTGGTTGCAGGGTTTGTTGTGCTGCTTTAACTAGTGTTGAATTTTTTTCTGGGGCACAGTTAAGTTACTTGGAATCAGTTTGCTCTTTTGAAAGGGTCAGTCCTGAGCAACCTTTATTCGAGGGATGATTTAGACCCCACTGAAGCAGCGTCCTGAGGATCCTGCCCACAGCCCTGTGTATCAGGGGCCCTTCCATGCTGGCTGCCAGAAGCACCCTGGGAGTTCCTGCTCCCTGGTTTGCAGTGATTCTTTCTCAGACGCCATCATTTCCTCTCACATGTGTTGAGAGAAGTTCTTGGTGAAGGTAGAGGAGACACTCTGGAGAGCCCCACGTCACCTTGGGAGGCTTCCACCTCGAGTTCTAGACTGTCTTCTCCAGCTCAGCAAGACTCTGGATGTAGTTTTGGTTCCCTTTTCCCTTCTTGGCCAGAAGCCCCCTCCATAGCACAGGCTGGTGTCCCAGGGCTCACCTAATTTGATTTCTTTTTCTCAGGAGTCATGTCCTGTGCTACCTGTGTTTCATGGTGTGAAAGCTTTCATTCAAGTTTTTTGGTTGCTGTTAAGTGGAAAGGGAAATCTGGTCTCTTATTCCAGCTTGGTTGGAAGCAGAACTCAAGCCTCCTTTCTTCCATCTTGATTTTTTTTTTCCGTTCTAGAAAATGACTCCTGGGGGTAAAAACTTGTAGTTAACACAGCAAACCTTTTAAAATCACACTTTAAATAAAAAGTGAATTTTTTTGATACAGTTGTAATATCCTAAACACTGTATTTAAATAACAGCGGCATACAATATGGTAAGCATTCTGAGTTATACTTTAATATACCAGGAAAGAAAGCACAGTACAATTCCAGGAAGTGATAACATGGCCCTTGATGTCTCTCCACCAAGATGGGGGGTGCAGGTTGGTGGGGGAAGGTGGGTGATGCTTCTTCCTCATCTTCAAGCCTTAGAGCCAATTCAACATGGTGCTTGGCTGTGAAGTTTTTTATTTCCCACCTGATTTTCTTTGGCTTAAACTTATTTATAGTTTTGTGGTTGCCATAGAGCTTGAGAGTTTATAGTTTCATGGTTGCCATAGAGCTTTAGAGCTGAAAGGCCCCTTAGGTATCAATGGCTCAGTCTTGCTGGGCACTCGAAATGCTGAGAGCTCGGGAGGAGGGGCAGCATAAGGGCCGAGCTTCACTGTCCATAGGGCCACACCCTTCAAGACTGTCAGAGGAAGCCAGTGGGGTAGAGACACAAGGGCCAAAGTGATACGTTCTCTCATACAACTGGAATTTTGTCTCAGTATTTTTTTTGCATGGGAGTCTTTTCCCTCATCGTAAATTTTACTTATTTTTGAGTTGGAGTCTCACTCTTGCCCATGCTGGAGTGCAGTGGCATACTCATGGCCACTGCACCCTCGACCTGCTGGGTTCATACGATCCTTCTACCCCAGCTGTCCAAGTAGCTGGAATCACAGGTGCACATCATCATGCCTGGCTAGTTTTTTGATTTATTGTAGAGATGAGGTCTCGCCAAGTTCCCCAGGCTGTTCTCAGACCCCTGGTCTCAAGCAATCCTCTTGCCTTGGCCTCCCAAAGTACTGGGATTACAGGCTAGCCACCATACCTGGCCTAAATTTTTTTTTAAAGATACAGATTCTCACCCTTTCCCAGGCTGGAGTGTAGTGATGCAATCAAAGCTCACTGCAGCTTCAGACTCCTGGGCTCACACAATCCTCCCACCTCGGCCTTCCAAATAGCTAGGACTACAGGTGCATACCACTATGCCTAGCTAATTTTATTTTATTTTATTTAGAGACAGGGTCTCACTATGTTGGCCAGGTTGGTCTTGAACTCTTGGGCTCAAGCAGTCCTGCCTCAGCCTCCTAAAGTGCTGGGAGTATAGGTGTAAGCCACCTCACCCAGCCTAAATTTTATTTTATAAACAATTATCGCGTGGATTATTCTAAATAAATCTGCCATTTTCCCCCCTTGATTCCTTTGAAAAAATAGGACCTAATGAGAACAAGATTGGTTGAAGAGAATAGGATAAAAGACTAAATATAAATATGATAATTGTTCGTTAATCTGAGGCTAGTTAGTACATATGAGTCCCACTGGCACTTTCCATTCTGTGTGGTGGCAGTGGCTATGCTGAGCATGGGAGCCTGGCACATGGCACTTGGAGGCACAGGTAGAGGTCAAGTAAGGCGCTGGTCAGCGGCACGTTGAGGGCCAGGCAGGAGCTAAGACCGCAGACTGACACTGTGTCATTCCTCAGCAGTCAGGGGTTTTCTAGCAGTGCAGTCCTCTCTGGGTACAGGAAGGGACAGGCTCAGATGAGAGATGTGAGGAGCCCTGTGGGGTGATGGAGGTGAGCCAGGAATTAGGAAGGAATCGTGTTGGGAGAAGCTGCTGGAGGAGAAAACTGAGGCCTGCCAGGAGGAAGAGGCATGAGGCTTCGTGGGAGGTTTGTCATGGGCTGGGAGTATGTGGAGGCTGGGAGGCTTGTCTTTTCACTCCTTGGAACAAAACCTTAAAGATGGTGAGTGGAGGGTCTGTGGAGGCGGAAGATGCCAGTGGGACTCCAGTTTACTGGGTTGTCTCATGAAAGGTTAGTTAAAGGACAAGGCTAGGCCATCCTGCTACACTTGCCTGGCGGCAGTAGGTGCCAGCTGGCTTCATTCAGCGCTTCAGGAAAGTGGCAGCCACCACGCGGGCTCCAGCTGCACATCGTCCTCCGGAAGCTACTGACCTGGAGGTGACCATGGTGGCATGTGTGGAGTTTGCTGAGGAGGTTGCTGCTGGGTCTGGTGTTTGGCAGCCCTGTGTTCAGATCCCTCCCAAGGTTTAATCTTGTGGCCACAGTCCTGTGGACTCATGTCCTCTTCTGCCTGGAACCCCTCATTCACTGTTGGTCCATCTGACCCATTCCCTTCTGCACACCACCTACCCAGCACACACACATGCACACACTCAGGCCCTGTCCACTCTCCCAAAGAAAACAGAAGGCAGGCCTGGGGAAGGGTAAGAGATGATAAGAGGATCACCTAAGCCCAGGTCTGCTGGCTGGAAGTCTTGTCCTCTTATCTTTCAGATTCCTCTGGTCACTGCAGAGCCACACTCATTTCCTCAGCAGGAACCTGTACAGTGAGCTGGCCTGTGTCTCTCTTAAGATCCTCATCCTCCTTCCTCCCTTGGGAGGGAGCAGGGTGGCATGCACGGGAGAGCGAGGCCGTGGGTCAGCTTTCCAGGTCAGTTCCCAGCCCTGCTGTTGAGTGACTGGTTTGTAACTCCCTGTACCTCAGTTTCATTACTTATAAATATGAGTACCCATCCCAGTGGTGTTGTGTATTCAAGATTTTAAGTCTAGGACATTCAACAGTGTCCAGCTTGAGTAAGCCCTCAGTAAAAGTTAACCGTGGAATTAGAAATTGTCGTTGAGTTCCTCACGGAGTTAAGTGTCTGCCCGTGTCAAGTTCCAGGTACTGACTTTTGGAGAGCATTGCCTCCAGCGACAGAATCTGGTTTTGCTGCGCAGAATCAGGAGGGAATGCTGGGCCTGGTGGCAGGAATTGAACTTAATTCTGTTGCAAACATTGTTATCGGTAAACTAATGTTGGCTAAGTTATAAGGGCTTAATTAAACTCGCATTCAGAAAAGTCTTTTGTTGTATTTTTGGTTTCATAAACTGAGCCCACAGAGTCTAAGAGTTGAGTTCTTTGGAGCTCTCTATTGCCACCTCTTGTTTGCCAGGTGGCTGCGTCAGGGATGACTGCTTTTTCTTGTGTCTCTTTCGTAATCCTTGATCTCAAGTGAGAATGCCAAGACCCATGGCCTGGTCCTCCCTGAGGCCTCTGGTTTCCTACACCAGCTTCCGCCTTGCTCTCCCCATTCATTTGAGAAGTTGGGGTTCCTTGTATGTTGTTTCCTGAGTGCAGCTGGTCTCTCTTGAAAATCTTCTGG
This sequence comes from Tarsius wallacei, assembly GCA_963574415.1. Taxonomy (NCBI): domain Eukaryota; kingdom Metazoa; phylum Chordata; class Mammalia; order Primates; family Tarsiidae; genus Tarsius; species Tarsius wallacei. The sequence continues at coordinate 18,683 of CAUYQG010173362.1, forward strand.
GTTTATTTTTTTCTGTTGAAGAACTCTTTTTTCTTTGTAATTTTAATAATTGAAGTTTCTTTTCAAGCTATAAAATTGGGTGAAAATTGGAAGGTCTGTTGGGGGCTCTGATACAGCAGATCTGGATGCCTAAATGTTTACAGGTCCTCTTTTGTAACATCATACTTACATTGACATATTTACAGTTAATTCTTTATTTTGTTTCAGTAATTGTTTGTCATTGGTGCCACCTAAGGAAAAATGCTTGTCACCTCTTACAGGAGGGCACTGGAGCAACATTAATCAGCAGAGGCTCTAGGCTTTTTTCCATGGTGGAACTCACGATCAGACTAATACAGTTTCATCATTTTCTACCCTCCATTGGCTGTTACTAGACTTTAGTTCAAGGAGTGATTAGTGCCATCTGTGAAACGTTAACTTCTCAGAGTTTTGGAGTAGGCCTCCTGGGCTTTACAGCCGCACTGATAAGAGCCTGATGTTCAGGAACTGCTGTTTTTCCTCCTCTACAGTAAGGAAGACTGGGGGTAAGGTCTAGTCGTGTTGTGTGGGAGATTGGTACATCTCTGGTGTATAGAGCCTGTTCCGTTCCTGTTATGACTTGAAAAGTGACATGAGATTGCTTTTGTATATATGGTAGAAGATGAAGGTTTACGAAACTCACATGTATACTTTGGGTCCAGAGGTAGGCAGGGAGAGATGTGTTCATTTCCTTCTCCTTTCACCTTGCTGGCCTCTGGGTTGCTGGTTCCCTCTCAGCAGGCTCCTAAGGTATTTTCTGCTTAGGCTCTGGCCTTGGGACATGGACCTCTATGGATCTGCCCCTTGCTCCTTGTGCTGTGCGAGCAGAGGGTCACAGGATTGGTGTTGAAGGTGTACTGTCCTAACTTCCTACAAAGAGCTTGTGGATGTCTTCGCTGCACTCCTCAAATTTGTTAAGGTGACTTTCTTTTAATGCCTATAATGTTGACAGCTGCCTGAGAGCATCCCGGGAGATCCATTTCACTTTTCATTGGGAAAGGTTTTGTGGAGAATGCTGTGAGATCCGTGTTGTCAGAGACCCCGGAGCGTTTCCAACCTGATGCTTATTGGGGGTTTGCTGTGGGATCTGTCCGACTGTGTCACTTCCAGGAGTGTAGTGTTTCCAGTAACGGTCACTGCACTTAGCCACAGTCCCCTGCAGGCAGTGCTGGCTTCAGGGTGATGCCACTGTCCGATGGTGAGTGCGTCCATGGCGTCTCTCTCTCGTTTGCTAGGCGGAAGATGGTGTTAGTGATCCGAGCGCCGCTGGCACCCTGCAGAGCAGGCGTGAGTGAGCGTGTCCCGCTGCCCGGTCCCGTGAGTCTGATGCCCCCCTCCATGTGTTGGCATCACTGCCCAGCACTCCCATCGAAACTCTTCATGACCATCCGTTTGTCAGATGATTATATTGTTGCAGAGTCTGTCCAGGTCCTTGTATCCTTTTTCTTGTCACCTCAGTGTGTGTCCATCGTGATAGTGACTAGGCTCTGACGGTGGAGGAAGACGCAGCACATGCCACAGCGAGGCTGGAGAGGTGGGGCTTAGGGGGTGAGCCACGCTCAGCCAGTGTTGCCAGCCAAGTGCTGTGAGTCAGCAGGTGGTCTTGGGCCCACTCCTGTGGTGCCACGAGTGTTTCTCCACTGTGCTCATATTTCTCATGATTGCTTTATGGTGTGATGTGCTGTTGTGCCTGCACACCTATGTTCATGGTAGGTGCAGGCTCTCCATTGGGTTGTACAGCGCCTCATGGGCTGTGAGCCCTTAAAACATGATGAACCCATGAACTGGTTGGCAAGGGCAGGCTGTCTCTAGAGCGCCCTCTACTGGGAGTGAGCTGAGCAGGGCCATATGTACTGCAAGGCTGAGGCAGTTCACGCTGGAGAGGAGGCCTTGCATGCTTGTGTGGGTCTGTGGAGTTGGAGCACTATGTCCTCATCAGACTTAAGTCGTGTGACTGCTAACAAAGAAGGGTGACGCAGAGCCATCCAACCTGGCCCGTTGGACCAGTCATTATACTTCACAACCAGGATCAGAAGACACGCCTCCCTCAGGCAGCACATGTCTGTCTTTATCACCTTATGTGCCTTGTTGAGGGAGGCCCCTATATTTGCTGTTTAAGTCCCGGTTCATGTCACAGCTAGAAATTCTTTGTGTACTGAAGAGCACCTCACTGTTAGAGCCTTTGTGGTGACAATTAATTGGGAAGGTGTGTATTACCCCATACTTGGCTGACAGTGGTGGTCACAGCATCGTCCCTTGATTGGAACATTCAGACTCCACTGGGGTGGCAAACTGCCCCCTCCCCATTGGAGAAGTGCTTTTGCAAATGTCCACTGCAGTCAGAGACCACATGGAGGCTGCCTTTGTATGTGTGGGGTACGCCTGTGGTCAGGCCCTTTGGTCCTTTCCATAGAAGCTGCTGCCTGGTAGCTCTGGGGTGGAAACGCATATGGAGGACGGGCATGAGTGATGAGGCTCCTGAGTCACCGCTCTCCATGGAAGGGCATCCTCTGCCCACATGTGGTCTGTGTCCTCTCCTTTTCTCTGGTGTCCTATGAAAGACTGTCTTCACTTGGTCACTAGTTAGTGGTATTCTGCTAGGAGACTCGTGTCTAAGAAAGCCAAGGTAAGAAGGGCTGTGTGGATAGGCCTGTTCTTCCCCCGCATGGGCAGATGAGTGTGTCCTCTGGTACGGAAAGACCCCAGAGCCCCTGCAGTCACTCCGAAATAAAGTTAATTCCAACAAGTTTAGGTACAAGAACAACATGTGTTGATGAAACTAAATGACTGGAAAAGTCATGATTCCTAAGCCTGGAAGTTGAACCTTTAAACTCCATGTAGTTAAGTTGTGGGCCTTTGTGTCCACAGTTGTGATTTTGATAGCTTTTATAAATGTCAAAGAAGCAAGGGGTAGAGTCACAGATTTTATTTCTCTCATGAAGTGATTGTAGATGTGCTACCACATAACAGATTGATTTTGCATTAGGGTCATCATTCACTTGACACAAGTCTTCTCCTAATTAATGTGTATAGTACCAAAACGACCGGCCTTCCATGGGGTCTGACCACCTCCCTGCCCCCTGCCTTGGTCTCAAGTCAGGGTCATTATGGTGCATGGTAAATGAGCTGTTGACTAATTTCTTGTTGAAGTGAAATACAAATCTGGATGATTGAAATTTATTCTCTGGGGCATCTGGCTCATCCTTGTTTTTGTTTGTTAAACAGGAAAAGGACCAGCGCAGCCTAGACATAAACACTGCCAAGTGCATGTTGGGACTGTTATTAGGAAAAATCTGGCCCCTTTTTCCAGTTTTTCACCAATTCTTAGAGGTACCAACTTGTTTTATGAAATGTTTATTTGCTTAGAAATACCACATAACGTTATGTAACCATTGTGTGTACTTTTTTGTTGACTGTACTTTTCTGCCTGTAGGACGCATGGTGACATACTTGCTGGTGGTTAGCCACTGCCTGTCTTCTCGGGGTGCATCTGTGTGTGCGTTCAGTGTGTGTGCATCATTTCACTTGACAAATGCATCCAAAATGGCCACAGCTCTGTCCTTTCTTCTTTCTCGTCCCCATTCTAAAAGCTTCACTTTTGTTTAGATTTTCTGCTCTTCATAACAGTAGAAAAACAGAACTTTCTTTTGACTTTAGATGAATTTCCACTTTTGTTACGCTAAGATTAAAGAACGGTCATCTGCTTTGTTACTCAAATTAGTGTATAGTCTGTTCTTATCTGCTCTTGTCTCCAAGTAACTTGAGGACCTCAGACCAGTCTAAGCATCAGGCAAGTAGGCAGTGTCTCCTTCCGTGTAAATTGCCTTCAGATCTGCCTCAAACACATCCTGGCACCTGACTCCATCACTGTTGTCTGTTTGCTTAAGTATTTGTGATCGGAAAGGTTGAGCTGCTGATGGTGTTGATGTCATTCTGTGGGACCTGGATGTCGCTGGGATATAGCTGGAGTTACTTGGGTTGTCTTTATGGCATCCTCCTGCCCCAGCCCTTTTAAAAAATGCCCTCTGCTTGCTAGGCTGAGGGTGTTGGAACTTTGAGAAAATCCTGGGCCTTACCCTGACTCCAGCTTCACTCTTGAAAGAGTCTGTCTTACCCTTACGTTATGTCATGGTCCAGAACAACTTAACAACTGATACGATCCTTTGAGGACTGTTGTTAAAAATGTCTTTAAACATTTAACTGGGCCTCCTCAAGAAAATTCCCAAAACTTGTTTTCATGTCAGAAGTATTTATTTGCTTGATGATCTATATCTGCTTGGGGTTGGTTCTAGTTTTCTGACACCCCTTGAGATAGGTTAGCATTATTTGGAAAAGCAAGTGGGAAGAGTTTCTGCCCTCAGAGAGCTTGGCAGGGTCTGCAGCTTAGCGTCAGGAGTTCTGAAGCCAAGGGGCCTGCGGGAGGAGACGGGCTTGACATGGTCTAGGGTGTCAGCAAAGTTTTTTTCCGTTGCTTAGAAAGGTGAGCTGTAGGCAGTGCTTTGTCCTCTCACTTCTGTTAGTTGGCATTTTTCTTTTTTAAAAAAAGGCAGTAATCCTCTCATTTCAGCTTTTCTTGTGTTTGCATCCTCAAAACCATTGGCTCAACTCTCTTTGCTTTGTATGTACTCGTATTGTTTTACTATGTTCCTGATTTTAGTGGCGAGGGTTTAAAAATTATTGGTTCCGGACTTTATTTTTAAATCTTTATACAAGGACACTATATTTTAAAGCATATGCATAGCATATTTCTTGTCTGAGGGAGTAGAAAAACAGCTTCATGGCTCCTGGTTTCTTCTTGTAGGACCAGGTTCAAGTTATGTATATTCTTAGAATAGTGATTTCCTTGGAGGCGGAGAGCACCTCGTGAGCGCTTGCAGCGCGGCCCCGGCCTGGAGTGCCTGTCCCGGAGTGCCCATCCCAGGGCTGGGACAGCAGCTCGGAGGATGGTGCTGGACATGTCGGGCCTGGCACGGGGCTGCGCATCCTTTAGCACTTACTTCATGCGGCGCGCTGCACAAGATGCTTCATGTAAATTGCTTAAATTATCTCTTTTAATCCTGACAACATCTCTATGAAGTAGGTGTGATCCCCATTTTATATGTGAGGGCTTTTGCAGACTAGAAAGTTCCCTTCTGGGGGCGTAAGGTCGCTGCACTTGCCATTTTGTGGTGAGCCCGTGATGTTTTGCCATGAAAGTCGTCATCTGAAATGCCACCCTCGCTCTCTCACCACACTCCCTGGACCAGTGCTTAACACCCTCAGATGGGAAGAGTTACTCTTCCGTGAGTTCTATTAAATTGAGTCCCACAGCAGTTGAAACCATCCTATTTGCTCAATGCAAGTGTCAGTAATTCATATTACTTTCCCTCCATCAGCAATCAAAATATAAAGTGATTAATAAAGACCAGTGGTGCAATGTCCTAGAGTTTAGCAGAACCATTAATCTTGACCTCAGCAACTATGATGAAGACGGCGCATGTGAGTACTGGCTTCCCCTGCCCTGAGCCCTGGACATCGCCCTCGCCGAGTAGAAAGTCAGAGCACATTGTTTCCTCTTTCTCTGCAGGGCCGGTTTTGCTGGACGAGTTTGTGGAGTGGTACAAAGACAAACAGATGTCCTAGGACTTTCCGCACAGAGGCGAAAGAGTCCCTGTTACCACAGTTCTGTCACCCATTAGCCATAAATTGCTGTCTGTATCAAGCGCATGCTGCTTTCTCGCACTGTCTCCCTGGGCAGGGACGTTTGGTGTTTGCTGTGCGTGGCCGGCTCTGCTTGCTGTGGCCTTGTTCTCACGGAAGGCTGCTTTGCGGTTTGTATTCACACTACAGATTGGTGAACTGCCAGCGTCCTCACTGTGATGATGTGTATATTGCTGTTTAAATTTTGTATATGTGTATAAAAAGAAAAGCTTCACCTAGAGATTATTTCTGCAAAAATGTATTGTAAAAATAATTTTGTGGCATATTTCTAGTCCCTTTTTTCAAATGAATCAGTTATACTTTATTTGATCTCATATGTAGCATTTCAGAAAACAAGATGAAATAACTGTTGCCATGAGCCAGCGTTGCCAGAATTCACCTTACTGTTGAAGAGGCCAACTTTTGGAAGAAGGAAGGCGTCATGACTTTTCAGAGGTGTATGCCAAATGTCAGTCGGTTTACTTAACAATATTGCCATTTTAACATGATGGAAGTTATTATTTGAACATACAGACATGTAACATGCCACAAATCATTTCCGCCAAATAAGGAATAGCTTGAACATAGGTACAAATGGACACATTCACACTGCACCTATTTTTTTAAAATGGGGTTTAATTTGTGTAAGTATCTGTAATGGTTTTATTTTTCTTGTTCCCCTTTGCACTCTTTCAGCCAGTGTTGGTCTGCTGATGCTTCCTGCGCCACTCTGAGTAAATGTATTTTACAAAACTCCTCCATGAAAGCCTCATGGTTTGGTGGCAATTTCTAACTGCAAGATACTTAGCTGTGGCTTGAATTTTTCATGGCATCTGACTTTCTAGTTTTTTGGGGAAAGAACCTCACAGTCAGTGAGAGTGTTCGGTTCTGTTATCCTTGTTTGTTTCTTTCACGCTAAGCCTTCCTGGCAGTGTGTCCATTGCAGGCAGTGGGCATGACAGCACAGCACTGCATTTTGCTGGCCAGTCCATGCTGGGGCTCTCCTGGAGGGGCCGCCATCATTCCTAAGTCAGTGTACAGAGGGCAACAGCCAGTACGTATGTGGACGAGGAAACTGTAGTGAGAAAGATGGTGTGTGTGGGTTTGTATTTTTATGTCTTTTTTGTGGTTTTTGTTTGTTTTTGCCTTACCCTTCCTGAGGAAATGTGGAGATGACATGTTTTCACCCCAACTCTCTGGTGCTACGAATGACTCACTCAGTCCCTGAAGTTATGAGAAGACACACGAGTCTAACGCTTTGACCCAAAGTGAGCGTGAATGGTGCATGTGAACAAGCGAATGCTGTTGTCAGCAGATCCGTAGTTGAGCATGTGGGGACTGGAAGAGGCTTGGGTTATTTGGAAATCTAGCCAAAAATTCTTTTTGATGACATGTGAACCTTTAAATGGCATTAAATGAGTAAAGCACACAGACAATGCTACTCTTGACCACTGTTTGCAGTTTCTTTGCAGTGTTCAGACTTTCTAATTATTTTTTCCCTAACTAAACCACCAAAGATAGAAATTTTGTATGTATTTACAATGTGTGCATATAATATACAAAATCATGGTGTGCTAGAATGCAACTGCTTTCTTTTCCTACCAAATAGAAAGGTTTTGTTTGCTGTGAAATAAACCAGAAGTTTAAAAAACTCTGTAGTGATTAAGCATACTTAATCATTCCTTGTTAGTGGACTCACTTTTAACCTTACAGATTAATACCCGGTTTGCTTAAATTAATATCTAAAAAGAACAGAAGATGCTAACAGCTGGCAGCAGCTGTCAGGACTGATGTGCAGGGCGTGGGGGCTGCGTGGTACCTGACCAGAGGCAGGGTCAGATCTGTAGAGAATGGATTTCATCTCAGAAGCACCCCCAAAGTTAAGAAATTACACTTTAAAAGCAACGGTTCTTAAATTTGGTTAACTATAGTTTTGTTTAAAGCAAATATATATAATAGATGAAATTGTTTTAAATGTTATGTTTGAGGCTGGAGAATTTGTAAACACTATGCACAGTTAATTCTAAAATGAAAGGATTGTTTCAAGAGGGAGGTGTTACATTCAATTTCATGATGTATGCTGTGAAAGTCAGTATTCCAGAGGGATAATTCTGCATATTCAGAAAAATTCGAATCTTTAAATTGCCTCGAAAGAAACCTCTATGACTGCTGGAGAGCAGAGTGCTTGCCTTTGGTTTTCTTGATTTTGTATAGTTATTTTTAAGGGGACTAAAAGGAGTCAGGCAGACTATAAGATAGGCTTTCTTAAAATTTTCCCTAAGCTGCACAAAATTGACCCATCACTGAGCACTTGCCTGGCTGGTGCTACACAGGCAGCAGTGCCTATCTGGTTTTTCTTTACCCGAGTCTACACTGTTTCTCTCGCTCCACTGTCTGAACTCCACGCTGCAGTGCCCTGTCGTGGTGGAGTGCAGCTTGTAGACGCTCACTGCCACGGCAGATCAGAAATGCCCTTATTTAGTTTGCCACAAACTCCACTGTGACGTTACATGCACCATTTTTGGAGCTGAGGCTCTGAATTATGTTTTCATCAATTTGCCTAGACACACCTCCAGGGTCTGGTTTAACAGATTTCCTTTGCTTCTCAGTCTCCATTGTCATAGTGCTTTTGAAGTTTATACAGAAAGCTTTAAAAGTCAGTGTGTGCCCTTGGTTTTTATTATTACAGCTGCTAAAATACCTCTCTGTAAGCCTTACCCTTTATTCTTTCATATGTTGTATAATAAATATATAGAATTCAATGACCAACAAACATGTTGGGTGTCTGTAAATGAGACCACAACATGAGTTGTCTCGTAACTGACTCTTGGGGTTGCTGCTGTTGTGTGAGCCACAGCCTGCCCGACTGTGAATGCTTCGTGTTGCCAGTGTTGCATTCCATTCATCAGTGGCAAGTCCTGTGACTCCCAGCTCACCGAAACTCTGTTCTGCCACCTCGCTTGAGTCCAAACTGGTTTTAGATTTTAATGAATTGATGTAAAATGACATCCCATAATAAAATATTTGTGTTGGTTTCAGAACTGATTTGTAAATTCTTCAAAAACCATTTAGTGTACTCTTTAAAGTATTTGAATTTTTATCCTGTTTTGTTTCATTCCCAGATTTTTGTATTGAAAATTTTACAAAGCTACAGAAAGCGAGAATAATACAGTGAACACTCTTACACCTGTCGCTTCCAATTTCCAGGTGTTATCATGTTATCGCATCTCCTGTCCCACTCTGGGTGTGTACATCCTTCTCACCTGCTGTCGATAGATTAGTTTACCTGAGCCATTTGAGAGTAAGTTATGACACTTCACACCTGGCATTTCAGAAGGAGGACATTCTTCTACAGCAGCGATACAGTGATTACACTCAGGGAGTTTAACAATGATTCACTATTATCTGATATGCCATCCAGGTTCACATCTCTTCATTTGTACCAATGTTGGCCTTGATAATTTGACACTTTATTTTTAATCCAAGGGTGAGCATTGCATTTAGTTGTCATGCCTCTTTTATCTCAGTCTGGAGCACTTCCAGACACAGTATTTCAAAAGTTATGATTAAAGATAGTGCAAACACTCCACAGCCAAATTGTGATTTTAAAAGTGTGCTGCCGTGGTGTGTGTGTGTGTGTGTGTGTGTGTGTGTGTGTGTGTGTGTGTGTGTTTGAGTCAGGGTATCACTCTGTCACCCAGGCTGGAGTGCAGTGACACAATCATGGTTCACCACAGCCTTGACATTCTGGACTCAGACAATTATTCGGCCTCAAACTCCTGAAGAGCTGGGACTACAGGCATGCACCAACAAGCTCAGCTAACTTTTTTGAATTTTTGTAGAGACGAAGTCTCACTATGTTGCCTAGGCTGGACTCGAACTCTTAGGCTCAAGCAGTCCTCCTGCCTTGACCTCCCAAAGTGCTGAGGTTATAGGTGTGAGCCACCACACCCAGCCCAGTGTATGGGGCTGGAATTATCTTTCGGAGAGTGGGCACCTTGTAGGATAGACTTCCACCACCAGGATCCCATTAGCATCAGTGTACCAACTAGCGTAAGAGGCTGCATTTCAACTTCAGTGAATTTTTTTGGAGATTCAACACATTTGCCCATTTCATTTTGTGATGGGTTATTTACGAGTGCACCTGCCCCCACTGCTCTGAGCGATCAGCAGTTTTTGACCAAAACCAGTATGACCTCTGTGCCCCACCCTCCCTATTCACTCAATCTCATCCTGAGTGACTTTTGTTTTCTCTGCATGAAAAATGTCTTCAAAGGGAAACGTTTTGCTGGTGTGGAAGAGGTGAAACAAAAAATCGACAGAAGCACTAAAAGGCATCAAAATGGACAAGTTCAGAACCTGTTTTGAGCGTGGAAAAAGCATCTCGATAGGCATATTGCATCAGAGCACTTCGAAGGTGATTAAAGTTTAAACATATACAAATGCACAATTTTTGTAAGTTCTGGGTTTTTTTGGCTCCCTGTTTGTATTTCTAAACATGGAGCTAATAAATGAGTGCATGCTGTGGGCCATGAAAGGACCATTTTTCTACCCTTGAGGCTTTAGCTACTAGTCTGTAAGTGTGCCAGAGCCCTGGTTAGCCTTCCCTGAAGTGGTCTCACTAGAATGTGAGCCTCCTGAGGGCCGCACCTCTCCACTTAGTATGGCCAGAAAATGCCCGTGGAAGGGGGCAAGTGACAGAGTTCCCTACCCGGGGCAAAGAATGATCAGGACCTAGGAAGTCTCATGCAAAGAGTCAAGCCAGAAAGCCTGGATGATTCTTAGAAGCTTGAAAGCAAGCAAGAGGAAGTGGACAAGATTTCTAAAAAACAATCCAGGATCTGGGTCTCACTGTTTGAAGTTGATGGTGCTGATGGCTTTTTCAACTAATTTGGGCCCAAATCTGAGGGTCACATCAAGAAAGTCTCTTCCAGACACCCAGAAAGAGGAGATGGTAAAGGAAAAAGCTTAATTCCAAGTTGACGGGAAGGGGTGGGAGGTGACACATGTCGTGACAGAGAATTCTCAACCTGGGGTCTGGCAAGCAGTAGAAGGTCACGAGGCAGTAGAAGGTCATGAGGCACGTTATCCAGTATAGAGACCAGGACCCCGAGGTGTGCTGTCCCAGACAGTGCTGGGAGACCGCATGAAGAGGGGGTGTAATAAAGGGCTCCAACTGTGCAATTAGAATGGGATAGACTGGGGGAGAGGACACGTCGCTAAAGTCTGCTTAAGGTGACCCCACAGAGGTTCACTGCAGATGAGCCCTAAGGAGGAAGGTCTCTTTAAGACACGGCCATCTAGAGCCCGTGGAGGTGCTGGAGAGCAGCATGAACCAAGAAAATGAAAGCATCCATGGGGAGATGCACAGGGTCGCCGAGTCAGCCCTGGGACTGCAGGAGGGACATTGGCTCCTTTGGACAGCAGCTCTTGGTTTACTTGAATCACACGAAGGCAGGACGTGCTTTTGCCATGGTGGCCATAACATGGGTGACACCAAACCAAAGTAACTCATTGGAAGCTGCCTCCAACCCATTTGTTTGAGGAGTGACTCATGCAAAAAACTGGAGAAAATTGTTCATGATTCCTCTAGAAAACAGTTGCCTTTGGAATTTCATTATAGCTAGAAAGAAAGGGGGAATAAAGTGAGAAAGTAACCCATGAAGCTTTCTGACCCTGTCCGCTCATCTAACCCTGTAAGGCAGAAGATAATCCAAAGCAGGGCATGTTCACCACTTTGGGCACATTCAGCAGAAAATGTTTCATTTTTCCCTCTCCTGAATTTGCTCCTAGCATTTCTTTCCACGTGGCCCAAACAAAAATTAGAATCATCCCATGTGTAGAAGAACTTGCTTAGAAATCATGGTAAGGAAGGTGTGCTGAGCATGATAATTGGAAACAAAAACAAAAGTTGACTCAGAAAACTGAAAAGGGTTTGTTCTTTCCTCTGACATTTTCCAGCAGACATCTCAGAACTGCCTGAATTTGAATATCTGAAATTACGAACTAGTGTTCTCTAGAAGTCTCAGGATAAACGTGTGTTGAGACAGCCCAGGCTGAACTCCACCAGTGAGTGAGCTCACAAGCCCTAGGTCAACTTTCAGTAGTCCGTAGAAAGTGCATTTTTGTCTCTGCTTGTTCATTTTTGCTTCATCCCCTGTGATGGCTCCTGCGTGGGGTTCCATCTTGACAGTAGGACTTGACAAAGGTAATCCTGTCACACTCCCAAAATCATTGAATAAAATAATAGATGCCTTTATAGCAGCCTATTCTGCATGTCTCAGAGAACTCTTAAATCCTTCAAGTCCTTATTTCTCCTATGTCAAGGTTGGTTTTCAGATTTTCGGTGTAATCGTATCAACAAGCTTTAATTGCACTGGGCAGAATTCCTGTGAAATTGGTAATAGGCATTGAAATTGATAAGCGTGCCTAGAGGGAGATGGAGTCATAGGAAGTTAGCAGATTGAGGAATGAGGAGGGGCAGGTTTCATGCCGGCTGAGTGTAAGGCCGGCCAGTTGCAGGTGGTAGGTAAGAAAGACAACATTGGGGTTGGAACTGCGCATTCCTTCTGGAGAGGCAGGTATTTGATCAGGAAGGCCTGCAGGGCTCTCCTGGAAGGCCGTGTGCATACTCGGGGGTCTTGTTCTGAGAGTCAGTGCTGCAGGACCTGCGTGTGTCAACGATTTACAATCTGTTGTCAAGAAGGCCAGTTGGTGGCCATTGATACTATTTGGCTCTTTAGAAGAGAAGATGACTGTTTAGAAGAGAAGATGGCCAGCCGGTATGCCTTCCACCGACTTCATTGGTCCCTTTCCACACTCATGTGATGTGTGTAGAGGAAATGGGGGTTCAGAGTTTAAGTAGCTTGTCTGAAGTCACAGAGCTGGAAAGTCGGAAAGCTGAGCTCAAGACTCATCTTTCTACCCAGCAAAATTGGGAAGGCTACCGGATAAAATTGCTGGAGAGGGTAGGGTGTGAAAATTTTCTGCCTTCTGCTTCATTTGGGGTTTCATGAGCCTCCTTGCAGGAAATCCTGTTTCCACTCCA
>CAUYQG010173364.1:0-14824 GCA_963574415.1 Tarsius wallacei
AAGTTGCCCAGGCGGGTCTCGAACCTGCGGGCTCAGGCAATCCACTCACCTCAGCCTCCCAAAGCACGGGATTACAGGCTGAGCCACCGAGCCCGGCTCCAATTTTTTTTTAAGTTTATAAAATAACAAATTTCAGCTCCCTTGCCCCACCCTGAACGAGATGACAACGCCTTCCCTAATCCAGGCTGAAGAAGTGATGCTGACTTTCTAGAGAGGTTAAACCAGAGGAACTCTGGGCCAAGTAACATAACACAGCAGAGGGCAACAGGTTTAACAGGGCAAACGAGACTCCAGCCAGCCCGCTCCCTTCACTCACCCTTCTAAGTACTGGAGCCAGGATTATTACCTCTTCTTTCCCCCACTTCCCATGAATGATGGGAGAAGTCCTCTCCGGAATAGCTGACTGGCCCAAGAGAAAGACCTTTGATCTATGCATAGGGAGTCAAATGTCACACCAGCCTTCGGCATGAAAGACAGAAATCAAAGCAGCGAGAGGAAAAAAAATGTCCTTGGAGGAAGCAGGAGCAAAAACAAAAGAAATGCTTTAAAAAAATTAATATTGTTGGTTGTTAGATAAGGTATATATTTCATCCTTGAAACAATACAAAAGGCCATAAAAAAGGAACATTCAGAGAACAAAAAAGGCTCTTGAAAATGAAAAATATGATATTTACAATTAAAAATTCAGTAGCAAATTCGGAAAATAAAGATTTTTAAAAACCCTCCTGGATAGTAAAACAAAAATGAAAAAAACAGGAGAGAAGAAAATAAGAAAATATAGCCGGGCTGGGTGGCTCAGCCAGTAAAAAAAAATAATAATAATAAGATAAACTCAGGAGATTGATCCAACACAAAAACACAGAAGTCATAAAGAGAAAATTAAAAGGGAAGAAATTATCAAAGCAATAACTCTAGAAAAATTGTCTGAATTGAAGAATCTAGATGTCTAGGTGGAGAGGCCCCATGTATATCTGATACAATGAATTAGAATAAATCCGTATTAAGACAAATCATCTTGGAATTTCAGAACACAGAGGGCAAAGCAAAGGTCTTGCAAGTGTTATAAGGAGAGATAACTCAGAATCAGAATGAGTTTAGACTTCCCCAAACCATCAAAAAGCAGAAGACAATAAAGCAATACTTTCCCAAATCTGAGGGAAAATGACTAGAAATCTAGAATGCTGTACCTGGTTAAACTATCAATCCAGCTAGGAAAGAAGACAATTTCAGGCATGTAGGGTCTCAAAAACTGATCTCCATGAAGCTCTTTCTTTCACTGGAAGTTACTGGAGAATAGACTCCAGTAAAATGAGAGAATAATCCAAGAGAGAGACCATGTGAGACTCAGGAACAGAAGCCGGGGAGAGAGAGAGGACGGGACCCCACGGCTGGGTTTAGTGGCTCATGCCTGTAATCCGAGCTCTTTGGGAGGCCCAGGCGGGAGAGCTGCTTGAGGCCAGGAGTTCCTGACCAGCCTGGGCTGAACACAGCGAGACTTCTTCCCTATAAAATAAAATAAAACGAAGAGATCCCAGGACGACAGTCATGCCGCGGCCTAGAGCGAGCTCTCTAGAGCATAACAGAAGGATGAGGACCGTAGGACAGATGTCTCTGAGGAAAAGATGAAGCTGAGCCAGTGATGGGATTGGATTTGTGATAGGTACACGGGAAACTAGACAAGCAAAGCACTAAGAAGGTTAACTCCAGGGCAGGAAACCTCCAAGAAAGAAAATATAATCATAGTCTATCATGTGCTCCGCTGTAAACAATTTCTGTATAACAAGAATATTGTAAGCACTGAGTACTGATCTGACCCAAAATTATAACTGTATTGGGGGAATAGGGGCAGGGAAGTTTTGTGTGGGGGCCAGGATGTAAGAGTTAAGTCCTCATTTTCTGTTTTAAGAAATCATAAGCCGGGCTCTGGTGGCTCAGCCTGTCATCCCGCGCTTTGGGAGGCTGAGGTGAGTGGATTGCCTGAGCCCGCGGGTTCAAGACCTGCCTGGGCAACTTGGCGAGACCTCATCTCTACAATAAATAAATAAATAAATAAATAAATCAGCCGGGCATGGTAGTGCGTGCCTGTAATTCCGGCTACTAGGAAGGCTGAGGCCGAAGTATCGCCGGTGCCCAGCAGGTTGAGGCTGCTGTGGCCGGGAGCGGCCACTGCGCTCCAGTCTGGGTTACAGAGTGAGACTCCAAATCAAAAAAAAAAAAAAAAAAATCATAGATCACATCTAAAACTGAAGAATCAAGAAATAGCTGTACAAGCACGTTATTTGGAAACAGGGAGCACACACCCAAAGGAACAGCTGAAGGGGTTGACAATGGTGGACTCTGAGAAGCGGTCGAGAGTGCAAAGGAGAGAGTCTGTTTTTCAACATTATGCACCTTTTCGGACGATTTGGCTCTTAAACGTGTGTATATGTCTACAGCAGCCATGAAAAAGAATGAAATCGTGTCCTCTGCAGCCACGTGGACGGAGCTGGAGATTGTTGTCCTAAGTGAACTGACTCAGAAACAGAAAGCCAAACAACGCATGTTCTGATCCAATGCACACGCTTAGCTCATATGTGGGAGCTAAAGAGTCACAAAGAGAGAAATAACCGACACTTGGGGCACCCATAGCGGGTGAGGCTAGTGGTCAGAAACTACCTATGGGGCACGATGTTTCCTCTCCGGGGAATGGGCCCCCCGAGACCCAGTCCCCACCACTACACGAGACATCCATGTAACGAATGCACATGTGTACCCCCGAGTCTAAAATAAAATTTTGTGGAAAAAAAAGTATGTACAGGTCTACAAAAGTAAAAACAAGTTAAATAAAAGGCCGGGAGAAGAAGCGATAAAATGGAAGAGAGGTTTAGGTGAAGCGATGCAACATTCTGTTCCTTTGCATTTTAAATCAAGGGCAGGGCAAAATCAAACTATTTACTATGTGCAGTGAATACTAGAAGATACACTTAGAATTTACATGTGACAGTTACAGAGCAAAGATAAGGAAGAGACAGATGTTGGGAGACAGTGTGATAGAGAAATGAAGGAAGGAAGGGGGAAGAGAGCGAAACAAGGGTCAAGACCCAGAAAGACCCGGATCGACGTAACCCAGACTCATAACACAAAGTAAGAAATGTGGAGAGACAAAACAAATACGTGTATAGATTAGCTAGGGAAGTAGATATGCCTGTGTGTGCACACACAGCCAAGTAATGACAAAGACCCAGGTCTACAGAACATCTCAAACTTTTTTTTTTTTTTTTTTTGAGTTGGAGTCTCACTCTCACCCCGACTGGAGTGCAGTGGCCGCTCCCGGCCACCGCAGCCTCGACCTGCTGGGCTCTGGCGATCCTTCCGCCTCAGCCTTCCGAGTAGCCAGAACTACAGGCGCGCGCTACCACACCCGGCTAATTTTTGATTTATTGTAGAGATGAGGTCTCTCCAAGTTGCCCAAGCGGGTCTCGAACCTGCGGGCTCAGGCAATCCACTCACCTTGGCCTCCCAAAGTGCTGGGATTACAGGCTGAGCCACCGAGCCCGGCCACATCTCAAACTTTTATTAACATATGGAATGAAATTATCACTAAACGTTCCCTACTACCATCACCATGGAACAAATCCTCTTCCGCTTTCAAGACCCAGCTGAATTTTCCCCCCTTCTTGAAAGCCTTGCAGGTCATACCAGTCTGGAGTTTTGCTCTGTCTATTCAACTTTTCTTCTTTCCTTTTTTTTTTTTTTGAGTTGGAGTCTCACTCTGTCACCCAGGTTGGAGTCTCACTCTATCAGCCCAGTCCACCTGCTGGGCTCCTGCGATCCTTCCACCTCAGCCTTCCGAGTAGCAGGAACTACAGGTGCGCGCTACCATGCCCGGCTAATTTTTGATTTATTGTGGAGACGTGGTCTCACTAAGTTGCCCAGGTGGGTCGCGAACCCACGGACTCAGGCAATCCACTCGCCTCGGCCTCCCAAAGTGCTGAGATGACAGGCCGAACCACCCAGGCTGGCCTATCTATTCAATTTCTAAAAAACAGATGATCATGTCCTACAACTCAATTGGTGATGACTTTCTTGACATTCTTATGGCCTTATGGTATTCTTACATAGCAATAGCAAACTGTTTTTTACCTCTCTGTTAGCTTTCCAGTGTTCATATGTTGCCCTTCAGCTAGGTTATAAGTGCATGAGGGACAGAGGAACCAAGGCTTATTCATTGAAGAATCTTTCATGGGCCCGTCTGGGGAGGTTCTGGGTTTTAACCCCTTCTCTATCATTCATTTGCTGTGTGACTTTGAGCAAGTTACTTGTCTTCTCTGTGCAACAGAGTTCTTATCTGTGAAATAGAGATACTACTGGGTTGAATTATATAATATTGCAAATATTCTACAATATTTGACCCTCAAAATGGCAATTTCATACAGTTCAACTTAACAAAACTACTATCCCTTAGATGATATGAGAATTAAATGTAGTACTGGCCGGGCACAGTGGCTCAAGCCTATAATCCCAGCACTTTGGGAGGCTGAGGAGAGTGGATTGCCCGAGCCCAGGGGTTCAAGACCAGCTGAGCATGGGAGTGCGTGCCTGTAGTTCCAGTTACTTGGAAGGCTGAGGCAGAAAGATCGCCTGAGCCCAGCAGGTCGACGCTGGGGTGGCCATGAGCATGCCACTGCACTCCAGCCTGGGCGACGGAATGAGACTCTGACTCAAAAAAAAAAAAAAAAGTAGTACTTATTGTATCATAAGCACGTGCCAGCCTGCTGCACAAAAGGTGGACCCTGTAGTAAGCTATTCAGACTTTATGGAACAAAGGCAGCGTCCTAGGACAGGCAGAGCAATTGAATAGAAAGATGCTGGCCCCTGATATCCTGGAGACACCATATCTGCTATGACTGCTAACGTCTAGACACTTACATGAGCAAGAAGTAAAATCCCATTTAGATCAACCACTGTTATTTGGATCTATTTTGAAACAGTTAAGTGAATATCCTAATTAATAAAGGGTGTATGCAAGAGAAAAATAAACCAGATATTTGTTTTCTTTCCTTTTCTTTGAGTTGGAGTCTTACTCTGTTGCCTAGGCTGGAGTGCAGCGGCACGATCATGGCTCACTGCAGCCTCGAACTCCTGGCCTCAGGTGATCCTCCCATGTCAACCTTCTGAGTAGCTGGAACTACAGATGTGTGCCACCATGCTAGGCTAATTTTTTATTTTTTTTGTAGAGAGGAGGTCTTGCTATGTTTCCTATGCTGGTCTCAAACTCCTGGACTCAAGCGATCCTTCCGCCTCAGCCTCCCAAAGTGCTGGGAGTTCAGTCGTGCACCACTGTACCTGACTCAGAAACCAAGTATTTCTACATAGGGATTTCTGCCTTTGGAGACGGAATGTGATGCCACTGACTGAGACGGTCAGTCCAAGACAGAGTGGGTAGGTGGGGGCAGGGAGGATGATGAGTCCAGTTACAGAGAGATTGTTTTGGGGTGGACCCAGGGCAAACTGCCCTGTGATTCTGGGGCCCAAGAGACAGGGTGAGGCTGGAAATACTGGTTTGAGAATCACATATGTATGTATCAATATTATAACCTTGGGAAAGGTATGATCATCCTAGGAAGTCATGTAACTACAGAAAAAGAGACCCTATTAGCCAAGTCTCTTTGTCCATCCGGGATGTTATAATCGAATTTCATAGACTGGGTGGCTTCTAAACAGCAGAAGTTTATTTCTCACAGTTCTGAGGACTGCAAAGATCAAGGTACCCACAGAAGATTCCATGTCTGGGGAGGGCCTGGTTCCTGGCTCATAGAAGGCCATCTCCTTGTTTTGTCCTCACGTAGCAGAAGGGACAAGGGAGCTCTCTGAAGTCTCTTTTATAAGGGCACTGATCTATTCACCAGGGCTCCATCCTCACAAACTAATCACCTCCCAAAGGCCCCACCTTGGCATTTCATCCTGTGAATTTTGTGGGGGACAAACATGCAGTCTGTATCACCAAGTATGCCATGAAGTGGTGAGAAGAGTTATGACCATGACTGTCATTACCACTGACGAACACTTCACCATGTGCCAGACAGGCACCATGCTACATACTTCAAGTGTGTCATAGTTTAATGCTCCTAGTGATGCCTCAGAGGGGAAAACCAAGTCTTAGTAGATGGCAGAGCTGGCATCTGAGCCTAGGTTTGATTGTCTTCAAAGGCCACGTTTCTAACCATGACTTCATAAATCTATGAATGAACACGTTTTTTAGACTGGGCACTGTGGCTCATGCCTGTAATCCCAGCACTTTAGGAGGCGTAGGCAAGAGGATTGCCTGAGGCCATGGGTTCAAGACCAGCCTGGACAACTTGGTGAGACCTTGTCTCCACAATAAATAAATAAATAAATTAGGCGGGCATAGTGGCGCATGCCTGTGGTTCCAGCTACTTGGAAGGCTGAGGCGGAAGGATCACCTGAGCCCAGCAGGTTGAGGCTGTGATGGCTGTGACCGTGCCACTGCACTCCAGCCTGGGCGACAGAGTGAGACACCAACTCAGAACAAACCAGCAAATACTTATGGAAGAAATACAATTGTTAGATTTTACAATAGGAATCTGAAAGTTCCATGCTCTAAATGTTGAGATACCCTAACTCAGGGCTTCTGTTATGACCGAGTAAGCAAGAAGAAGTTACGCCAGCAAGTTGAGTCTAATTAATTATGAATTTATTAAACGCGTGGGTCAAGAGTAGGCAAACTCCAGAAAAACTCTTGGCAAATCGGTGCAGTTTGTGACAAGCTTTTATAGGTAAAATTTGCAGCACTGGCTACATAGCAACTTAGTGACCATAGCAACTATTAACTAACGACTTGGCAACCAAAATGGGAACTTCGATTGTCAGGGAGCTTTGATGAATTTCATGTCCTGGGTATAGCCAGTGCCTAGAAAGTCCTTGGAGTTTTGCCATTAAGATATAGTTTAAGGTAGTTACATAGAGACAAGGAGGAAGAATCATTATACAATGGAGTGACCTTGGTTAGGTCACTAACAGAATACAAGAACAAACTATGAAAATGTCAAAGCGCAACATTTGATTTCAGTTAACAAAGCATACAATTACATGGAAGCTACGGCAAAGGAGTTCTGGAATGGTCAGCAGCCAACGGTCAGCATAACCTGCCCAAAGGAGACAAAGCTGGGCGTCTGTGGTCATGGGAATGTTACTGTCATCACATGTAGGCATTGATTCTTAGGTCAGGCAGGTCACTAAGATGAAAGTTTTAAACAAAATGGAGTCAGCTGGTTCACATCATTACTTTGCTAGCAATTTGATTTTATTAACTGATTTAGCTTGTTTCACTCCCAGTTGCAAACCTCGGGGTTCTTGACCTCAACGCTATTGACATTTAGGATGAGATACTTCTTTGCTGTGGGGGCTGCCTGTGCACTGTAGGATGTTCAGCCTCTACAGCTCAACTACCCACCCTCAGTTGTGACATCCAGTAGTATTGCCAGATATCCCCTGGTGGCAAAATCTCTCCCGTTGAGAACTAACTATGCTCTAACGATCAATTAGCTCATCACCTGGATGGTGCAGTCTTCTCTTGCCCTGCAATACCACTGGGGTCAAGGACTCGTGTACATGGAGTCCACCTGGGAGGCTGGGCATTCCTAGGTCACTTTCTGACCATCTGGGCGTATCCCGCTCACCCTCTGAGAAAGGCAGCCGCTGCGTGCTCCCTTGGCAGGACACTTCCACCACTGTGCCCCGACCATCTTCTTCCTGTACTGAGTCTGGGGGTTCTACATTGCTTCCTTATCTTTACCTCCAGGAGCAATGGCTGACCGCTCTGCTGGCCTCTTGTGCCCTCCCCGACACCGAACACACTCTGTAAAGCATGAATGGTCTCCTCCTCCAAGACATAAAAAGGGGTGGTCTGTTGGTGGACAGAGACAATGTCCCCTCTCCCGCAGAGGCCCCCTCCCCGTCCTGCAGAATGTCAAAGGAAGGGAAATCCACTGCAGGAAGGAAGGGATGGGGGAAGGTCTCTTTTAGAGCAATGATTGAGGGCGGTGGGTTGGACGGGAAGTCTCCTTTTACCCCTCTTCATGGGAAGAGGGTAAGCTGTCCCTACCCCAGGAGAGAATTCTAAAAGCTTAACTCACCCCTCCTCAGGACTGTTTTGCTTTCAGTGACCTTTCCCACCCCAGACGCACGTGTTTGCCTCTGTAAGAAGTTCCTATTAGGCCAGGCATAACGGCTCACGCCTGTAATTCCAGCATTTAAGGAGACTGAGGTGGGAGGATTGATTGGGTCCAGGAGTTTGAGACCAGCCAAGGCAACATAGCAAGACCCCGTTTCTACAAAAAATTTTAAAAATTAACCGGCATGGTGGCATGTGCCTGTAGTCCCAGCTGCTTGGGAGGCTAAGGTGAGAAAATCGAGGAACTCAAGGCTGCAGTAAGCTGTGATCGTGCCACTGCATTCCAGCCTGGATGACAGGGACCCCAACTCGAAAAAAAAAAAAAAGGTCCTATTAGGAGCTGTCTACATCCCTTAATTTAGGGCCTCCTAGGGCGGGAAAGGAAGAAAGTAATACAAAAGAGAAGAGGGGACTTTTCCCCACAGGCCTTTTCTTTTTTTTTTTTTTTTGAGTTGGAGTCTCACTCTGTCGCCCAGGCTGGAGTGCAGTGGCACGCTCCCGGCCACCGCAGCCTCGACCTGCTGGGCTCCGGCGATCCTTCCGCCTCAGCCTTCCAAGTAGCCGGAACTATACGCGCACGCAACCACACCCGGCTAGTTTTTGATTTATTGTAGAGACGAGGTCTCGCCAAGTTGCCTGGGTGGGTCTCGAACCCGCGGGCTCAGGCAATCCTCTCGCCTCGGCCTCCCAAAGTGCTGGGATTACAGGCTGAGCCACCAAGCCCGGCCTCCCCACAGGCCTTTTCATTCACCTCGCCCTACCTTCGAAATGAGGGGAAAAGAGTTCTCCATTTTTTAGATTTCCATATCTCTAAGTAGACCAACCATGACAGTTTTATGACCCAAATTCAAGGGTACAAATAACTTCAGATCTAAGTCATTGGTGAAATGAATAACGCATATATTTAAAATTTTCCCTCATGTTCTAATTTTTCCAGGCTTCCCCCTCATTACTCTGAAATTTCTGGAATGTGTACCTGCTGTGGCTCCACCCACCTCTGGGCTTTAAGGCAGGAATATCAAATATAAGTGGCAGAAGGTCGTCGCTTGGTCAGTGGAAATTTTTTTAAAGAGTGGTGACACCATCCCTGCCGCTTTCAGCCTGTGGTTTCTGGCTCCCAGCCATTTTTTGGTGGCAAGAGACTGCCCTGGGGTGGTGGCAGAGGCCAGTGCATGGCCTGGGGGAATCCCAGCCAGCATGCTTCTCACCCCAGCCTGGGGGCGATTTGGAGGTGGCACAGGAGCAATGCAAGCTGGACTCTCAGAGTGGACAGCCACCCTGCAGGCACACACAAAAGGGACAGCCAGTCTGAGCAACCAGCGCTGAGCTGCTCCAATTCACGGCACCTGTAACTGTAGGCAGCACCTTGAGGAAACAACCAAATATGTACAGAATTTTTTTTTTTTTGAGTTGGAGTCTCCTTCTGTCACCCAGGCTGGAGGGCAGTGGCACACTCACGGCCACCCCAGCGTCGACATGCTGGACTCCGGCGATCCTTCCGCCTCAGCCTTCCAAGTGACCGGAACTATAGGTGTGCGCCACCACGCCTGGCTGGTTTTTTATTGTAAAGATGAGGTCTCGCCAAGTTGCCCGGTCTGGTCTTGAACCCGCGGGCTCAGGCAATCCACTCGCCTCGGCCTCCCAAAATGTTGGGATTACAGACTGAGCCACCAAGCCCAACCAGAATCTTTACTCTCTATGGGACACTGATCTGATCTCATCTGCAAACCAAGGTTATGGGAACAACCAACCCGAAGATAACACGCCAAATGAGAAGAGATGAAGACATGGATGCAACCAGATGCCATGCATGGCCTGCATAGACTCTCAGTCTGAATAAATCCACCATGTGCGTGTCCCGCCCCCATTCACATTTCGAAGTCCTTACCCCCAGTGTGATAGTATTTGGAAGTGGAGCCTTTGGAAAGTAGTAATTGGGTTTAGATTAAGCTGTGAGGGTGGGGCCCTCATCATGGGATTAGTGTCCATATTAGAAAAGGAAGAGAAACCGGGCTTGGTGGCTCAGCCTGTAATCCCGCGCCTAGGTGAGTGGATTGCCTGAGCCCGCGGGTTCGAGACCCCCCTGGGCAACTTGGTGAGACCTCATCTCTACAATAAATCAAAAAAATTAGCCGGGTGTGGGAGCGCGCGCCTGGAAGGCTGAGGCGGAAGGATCGCCGGAGCCCAGCAGGTCGAGGCCGCAGTGGCCGGGAGCAGCCACTGCACTCCAGTCTGGGCGACAGAGTGAGACTGCAACTCAAAAATAAAAAATAAAAAACAAAAGAAAAGGAAGAGAGACCTGGGCTCAATGTCTTTGTGTCATATGAGGACACAACAAAGAGGCGTCTGTCTGCAAGCTAGGAAGAGAGCCCTCACTAAGAACAGAACCTGCCAGCACCTAGATCTTAAACTTCCCAACTTCCAGAACTGCGAGAAATAAATGTCTGTTGTTTAAGCCATCCAGTCTTAGGTATTTTATTATGGCAACCTGTACTGACTAAGATTCCAGGTCACTTTGGGAAACAGCCAGGGAAATGCATTTATGGCTTGGATATTAGGTAAGATAAAAATCTATGGATATGAAGATCATCACTTGAGAAAAGTCCCTGTCAAAACAGCACTTGCAGCATGGTCTTGTTTTGTTATAAAATATAGGTATGCAAAGAAAAAGTTTTGTTCAATGATAAACTCTGGGTGGTGGAAATAAGGTTTTTTGTTTGTTTGTTTTTTAGTATTACACAATTTTCAGTATCCTACAACGCATACCTATTGCTTTTATTAAAAAAACAGCCTTGGGAGGCTGAGGTGAGTGGATCGCCTGAGCCCGCGGGTTCGAGACCCGCCTGGGCAACTTGGCGAGACCTCACCCCTACAATAAATCAAAAATTAGCCAGGCGTGATAGCGCGCACCTGTAGTTCCAGCCACTTGGAAGGCTGAGGTGGAAGGATCGCCGGATCCCAGTGGGTCGAGGCTGCAGTAGTCAGGCGCAGCAACCGCACTCCTTTTTGGGTTACGTTTTTAGACTCAAAATAAAAAAAAAAAAAAAAAAAAAAAGTTATTTTTAATTAGAATATATGTTCCAAGAGGCGCTTCCTAGATCATCTGCTCCCAACCCTCATTTTTTTCAAAGGAAAAAAATGTTTGACTCATCACATTGACTTAAAAAAAGCACTTTTTATTGTGGAAAATTTCACACAGACTCACGCACAGACAAAACAATATAATGAACACCCATGTACCCAGCATGCAATTATCAACTCAGGGCCATTCTTGTTTCATCTTTTCCCCCACGTGCTTCCTCCTTCCCATTTTATTCTGAAGCAAATCCAAGATCTCATATGATTTCTTCCATTAACATTTCAGTATTATTTCCTTATGGACTCAAACATATAAAACCACAATACACGATCATGTCTTTAAAATTAATAATTCCTTAATCTAGTCAAATATCCTGTCAGTGGTCATATTCCCAATTGTCTCATAAATGTAATAAGTGAGGTTTTTCTAGAAAAAAATGGATTGATTGAATCAGGATCCAAATAAGGTCCACAGATTGCAATTAGCGGTATGTCTTTTTTAAGCCTCTTTTAATCCACAGCTTCCCTCTCCATCTCTTTATTTTTCACGGCAGTGTATCTGCTGAAGACTCCAGGTGGCTTGTCCTGTGGCATTTCCCACGGTCTGATTTTGCTGATTGCATCCTGTGGTGGAGCTGAATGTACTCTCCTCTCCTCTGCATCTCCTGCAACTGGTAGTTGGAGCCAGAGGCTTGAATCCAGAGGTTTAAATACTTTCATAGGCGGTACACGTCCTTCCATCAAGAGGCACATCATGCCTACTACTCATATCTCTTTTTTTGCTTGTTTGTTTTTCGAGTTGGAGTCTCACTCTGTTGCCCAGGCTTGGGTGCAGTGGCACAATCACACCTCATCACAACCTCAACCTCCTGGGCCCAGGAAATCTTTCCACCTCAGCCTCCCGAGTAGCTGGGACGACAGGCACACCACCACACCCCCGGCTAGGTTTTTTTTTTTCTTTGTAGAGATGAGGTCTTGCTATGTTGCCTAGGCTTGCCTCAAACTCCTGGGTTCCAGCAATCCTCTTGCCTTGGCCTCCCACAGTGCTGGGATTACAGGTGTGAGCCACTGTACCCAGCTCCTACGTGTCTCATGTGATACATGATGTTAGCTTTTGTTGAAAGTCAATTTATGGACCCATTACTTCATGGTGATATTCCTATTCTAAAATTCTTCATTTATTAGCCAGAATATTTCTATAAGGAGAAACTTCCCTTCATTTTTCGTTTGTTACAAGTAGGTGATTCTTTCCTTTTACTTACCAGTTTCCAAAATAATGCGTTAACTCCTTAGCATCCTCCAAAGGTAAGCAAGTTTTAAAAAAATCATATGAACTCAATATATTTGTCTTTCAATGCACTGTAGTCATCATCCTCCTGGATGCTCGAATTATCCCATCTTTTGGCTGAGAGCCTCTGTAAGTGTGCTCCTGAGTCTTTTGACGTGACCCTAGGAATCTTTGGTGGACATTGCTTTTCAGAACCGAAATATGATCTCAATGGGCAAAACGGGGCCATGAAAACTGAGGCAGAATATTATTCTAAGGTCGGTCTCTTCTCTCCCCTTTCATTCTAATGCTTGACTCATGCAATACCAATGCCTCCCCCCGAAACCTTGACTTAAATGCCCCAGGGCCCTCTCAGCTCTGGCTGTGTCTTCCCTAGCATCCCCTGCTTTGCTTGAATTTGAAAAGTCAGTCAGCATCGGCAGTGTCTTAGTGACCCCAGGAGGGGGCATGAAGTCTCAAGTGAGTTCCAGGTGAGTTGTAGCCAGTGCCAGTCAGGCAGGGCAGGGCCCATGCTGAATTCCAGGTGGTGTTCTTCCCTCCATCTCTCATGAGAGGTTATAGTTCCAGCACAGCCGACGTTCTTTAAATGTCTAGTTCTTTGCAGGCCTCCGACCTGGGCTAGCCAAAGAGTTATGCAGGCCAGGCTCCAGGCAGCCGCCAACACCTGCTGTTGACATGGCCCTTCCTACCAGACCTCCCTCCACGCCTTGCCTCTCACTCCAGTTCTGCTAAGGTGCTGGTCTCTTTCCGGTCTCAACTTCTCTGTCTCCTATCCCTGCCCCTCTCTCTTCAGCCTCAAGGAAGCATTGCACTCTCACTCCATCTCCTCAGCAATCTTCTAGTTGTCCCCATTTTATAGATAACGGAACTGGGGAATTTGGCTCTAAGAGTCAGTCTGGATTTGAAACCACACACACAGGCCACATTCACATCACGGCACTTAGCACAATTGTCTGTCCCCTTTTCATTCTTCTTGAACACTGAACTACTTAATTTTCTTTTTAAATATGTATATGTATACTTCTCTGATTTCAGAATTAAGACATACACATAAACACTCAAGCAAGAAGCCAGGTGCGGTGGCATGCCTGAGAGACTGAGGTGGAAGGACTGCCTGAGCCCAGGAGTCCAAGCCAGCCTTGGCAAAGTAGTGAGACCCCATCACTTAAAAAAAAAAAAAGTTCAAGCGATATAAATTTCCTTTTCAAAAAGTAAATTAAAGAGCCAGGTGTGGTGGCTCATGCCTGTAATCCCAGAACTTTGGGAGGCCGAGGCAAGAGGATTGCTTGAGCCCAGGAGTTTGAGACCAGCCTGGGCAACAGAGCAAGACTTTGTCTATTTTTTTTTTAATTGAAAAATTTTTTAAAAGATAAGAAAAAAGTAAATTAAGGCCAGGCACAGGGACTCACGGTGTAATCCCAGTGCTTCGAGACGCCGAGGTGAGCGAATTGCTTGAGGTCAGAAGTTTGAGACTAGCCTGGACAACCTGTGATCCTAGATACTCAGGAGCCTAAGGCAGGAGGATTCCTTGAGCCCAAGAACTTGTCGCTAAAATAAGTAAATAAATAGTAAATTAAGGACCCTTTTTCTCAGTCCTCAAAATAATAAATATTTACAAGTAAGTAATTTTTCTAAAAATGAGGTTTTTCTACATATGCTTTCTTGCACATGGCTTTATTCACTTATTAATTTATTGTGGACGGCTTCTTGTGTTTAGAACATTGATAGCTTCTGCTTTCTATTTAACAGCTTCAGTTTTCCATTGTTACCATAAATTATTTAGTCAATGCCATACTGATAAACTTTGGGGTGGTTTCCAATTTTTTATTATTTCAAACAATGCTGCAATTAGCACTCCTGTTGTATTTAGCCTTGGACACTTGTGCAACTATTTCTGTAGGATAAATTCCTGGAAACGGAACTTTTGAGTCAAAACTATACACTTTTTTTTTTTTTGAGTTGGAGTCTCACTCTGTCGCCCAGACTGGAGTGCAGTGGCTGCTCCCGGCCACCACAGCCTCGACCTGCTGGGCTCCGGCGACCCTTCCGCCTCAGCCTTCCAAGTAGCTGGAACTACAGGCGCGTGCTACCACGCCCAGCTAATTTTTGATTTATTGTAGAGATGAGGTCTAGCCAAGTTGCCCAGGCAGGTCTGGAACCCGCGAGCTCAGGCAATCCACTCACCTCGACCTCCCAAAGGCACGGGATTGCAGGCTGAGCCACCGAACCAGGTTAAAACTATACACATTTAACGTTTTAGTAATATTAAACCGACCTCCAAAATG
>CAUYQG010173367.1:0-14737 GCA_963574415.1 Tarsius wallacei
GCTATTGTGAATGGGATTGTGCTTTTATTTGGGTTCCTGTCTGTTTATTGTTGGTATAGAATTCTACTGTCTTTTGCACATTTATTTTATACCCTGAGACTTAAAATGATCTAGTGACAGTAATAGGACACTATCTGAATACAAATTAAAAGATTAGAGGGTTTCTCAGGATCCCATATGTTGATTCTAGTCACTCTGCTTTTTCTTACTATACACTGACACTTCTGGTGATGGTGGTAAGTTGAATTGAGTCATAGCTTCATTCATACCCAAGGACTGTATCCCATGAGCAATTCTAGCCCAATCCTATTACACACCTAATTTGACCTTTAACTACTTAATAATCCCAAATGAAAGCAAGAGTTCCTTAAAAATAATAGTGACTATAGTGTCTATCCAGTTTCTTGTAGAAAAAATTATGAAGAAGAAAGTTTTCAGACTTAGCTGAAGGAGAGATATGCAGATCCAAATGCAGCAGAAATGGGTATTTGGCAGATTACTTTGGCTCTCTTAATCAGGAGCAATGAATTTGTAAAATGAGGACCAATGTGATTCTTCAACCAAAATATCAACTGAATCAAGGATGCTCTTTCATGAAAAAGCATGGAAACTTATTTTCAAAGTACTGGCAACCCATCAGAGAGGAAAAATTAGCTGTAATGTCCTGTTCTAAGGCATTCCCAGCTCTATTTATATTCCACAATGACAGAAAATGCATCTGTCTAGCATTGGAAAGACACTAGAGAACTTAATTATCTGAATCCCCTCTCCAGTGGTTGAATAAGAAGGGCGTATCCTCACATTACTACTCCCTGAACTCCAACCAAGACCTGGTCAGAAGGCAGTAGGTCTGCTCAGGGAGCCAACAGGAAGCTTTCCCCAACTTGAGCCAGTTGGACAGGGATGAAACTTGCTTCAGCTGGAAGTCATTTGTACTTTTCCTCAGACTAATCAGAATCAGTGGCTTAAGAGAACACACCAAAGGTGATCTTGCTTACTCTGGTCTGGCCTAGGTGCTAAAGCCCAGCTGCTAAAATACTTAAGGGAAGTACCTGGAGTTGTCTGGTTCACTTTGATGGAGAACAGGGTCAGAGAGAAAGAAACTGCCCACAGAATGGAAAAATGAGAATTTGAGGTGTGGTACATTTACAAAAGGTCATCAATGCTTTCCAAAATTCCACTAGAATATTTGGGTAAGGATGGGTGGGGGCTTTACCACATCTGAAAATTTCCTTTGTGTTACCTAGTCAAGCAGGTTTCACTAAGGTTGTGTCTACACAGCAAATAAATTTGGAGGAAAAACAAATAAATTGAATCAGTCAGGCAACTAGTTATTCCAAGTACAACTATTCACACTAGATCATAAAAAGTCTAGAAAGTACTAGATATTCAAAATAAATTATTGTTTGGCAAAACACATTTCTCAAAGGTGTTTTGTGTGATAGCCCTTGTTTTGCTAGTATCTCTCAGTAAGGGGTCTCCTCGTAGACTGTGTTTGAGTTATCACCTAATAACTTGCTTTTCTTTGCAGTTTTCCAGAGGTTGGAAGAGAGAGGAATCACTAGCAATGACCCATCCTTAGAAATCCTATCTCTAGTAGTGCCATCTAACAGCCCAGCAACATGGAGATTTTCTCTAATACTATTTTAACACAAACAGAGCTGACACATTGGTTTGTTAAGTTTACTTGATGATTTTGTGGAAGGAGAAATGCAAATACTCACTAAACAATGTGAAGAGTTCTGTAACTGAGATATAAACAGAGGACTGTGGGAGTAAAATAAGACAGCCAAAAAAATTATCTGGATGAAACAAAGCTTTTTCTTTTGTTGACTTTAAAATGCCTTGCTTCAGATACTCCATGTTATTGGCTGAAAAAAAAATCAGTCCAGTCCAGCTTTTGCCAAGCATATGAATTCCTGCATTGCCCTTGCCATGTCTGAGAAGAATGCTGCTGGTAACTTAATGGGTATTATGTTAAATCTGTAGATTGTCTTGGGTAGGATGGACATCTTAACAATGTTGATTCTTCCAATCCATAAGCATGGAATATTTTTCCATTTGTTTTTGTCATCTTTGATTTCTTTGAGCAATGTTTTATAGTTTTCGTTGTAGGTATGAGTGTCTGTCAGAAGCTGATCGCTAGAAAGTGAGGTCTTTCACGTGTCTGATTAGGAAAACGCCACGGTGTTTCTTCTTTTGTGGCTACTGTGAATAGTACTGTGCTTTTTAATTGGGTTTTTGTTTGTTTATTGTTGGTATATAGAAATGCAACTGTCGACCTGCCCCAGCAACTTGGCGAGACCTCGTCTCTACAATAAAATAAAAGATAAGCTGGGCACAGTAGTGCATGCCTGTGGTTTCAGCTACTTGGAAGGCTGAGGTGGAGGGATCACTGGAGCCCAGCAGGTCAACACTGGGATGGCTGTAAGTGTGCCACTGCATTCCATCCTGGGCGACAGAGTGAGACTCCAACTCAAAAAAAGAAAAAAAAGGAAAGAAATGAAGGAATATAACTGTCTTTTACACATTTATTTTATACCCTGAGACTTTACCAAAGTCCTTTATCAGTGCAAGGAGGTTTTTGACAGATTCTCTTGGGTTTTCCAGTTATAGCATCATGTTGTCTGCAAAGAGGGATAACTTGACTTCCTCTTTTCCTATTTGGATGTGCCTGGTCTTTTTCTTTTGTCTGATTGCTCGAGCTAGGACTTCCAAAACTACAATAATCAAAACAGCCTGGTATTTGTACAAGAACGAGCATATAGACTAATGGAACAGGATAGTGATTCCAGAAGCAAAGTCTCAATTTCGCAACCAACTCATCTTCGACAAAGCCTCCACCACCAACCACTGGGGAGAGGAGAGCCTACTCAGTAAATTGTGCTGGGAAAACTACCTGACCACATGCAGAAGATTAAAACAAGACCCCTACCTATCCCCATACAAAAAAGTCAACTCTAAATGGATCAAAGACCTAAACATAAGAACCTTAGAAACTGCAGGAGACACCCTTATGGAAGTTGGAACTGGCAACCAGTTCCTGATCAAAACCACAAGTGCCCATGCTATAAGAGATAAGATAGACAAGTGGGACCTCATCAAACTGACAAGCTTCTGCAAAGTCAAAGAAACCATCAAGAGAGCAGGGAGATAGGCCACAGATTGGGGAAAATTATTTGACAACTGTATGTCTGACAAAGGCCTAACATCCTAGATCTACAAGGAACTCAAACATGCCAAAAAGAAAAAAACAACAGCCCCATTACAAAGTGGGCAAAAGACATGAATAGTCAGTTCTCCAAAGAAGACATACAAGCAGCCAACAGATACGTGAAAAAATGCTCAGCCTCACTAGTCATCAAAGAAATGCAAATTAAAGCTACACTGAGATACCACCTAACTCCAGTCAGGATGGCCATCATCAATAACACAAAAAATAACAGATGCTGGAGAAGATGTGGCAAAAAGGGAACACTTCTATACTGTTGGTGGCAGTATAAACGAGTACAACCTCTGAGGAAAACAGTTTGGCGATTCTAAAAATCGGCCTTCCATATGACCCCACAAACCCTCTACTGGGAATATACCCAGAGGAATTCAAATCACTCTATGACAAAGATACACGCACATGCATGTTTATTACAGAATTGTTCACAATAGCAAAAACATGGAACCAACCATGCTGCCCATCAAAAAGGGATCAAAATAATGTGGTACATATACACAATGGAATATTATGCAGCCATAAAGAGGGACAAAATTATGAACTTCACAGCAACTTGGTTGGACTACGAATCCATAAAACTGAGTGATCTATCACAAAAACAAAGAACTGAGTATCACATCTTCTCACTCATAAGTGGACTTGAACAATTATCATTATACTATAAGAAAAGGATTGGCAGTAGTGAGAATCTGCTGAGGGGGCATACCCTATCAACAAGGGAACGGCATAATGAGCATTTGTATACTTAACCCTGAATTGTAGCCCACATCTTTAAAATAAAAAAATAAAAACCAAATCAGCTGTTCAGACTTCTACCAGAATTTGCTTTGATTGGCATACAATGCATGCAAAGGCAGAGATTGGTATAAATTGCTAGTGTGCAATAATACTTATTTGTGTGTGTTTATACACATACACTTGCATATATATAGTATATAAAAAATATAAAACACTAGGCATAAACTAATCCTTGACACCTGTGATTCAGAGCAATTTTCAAACTGAAAAATTTCCATTTCCGTATTTCAGTTGCGTCTTCCTTTTAAGTCAAAACCAACTTCTACTCTCTGCAGGGTAACATAATTCATTATGTGTGATTGTGTCTCAAGAATTTATTGGACACTTCAAGGGAATAGTTTTGCTTGACCTTAATAATATTAAATGCTTAATAATGAAAATAGGGTTGAATTTATTTACTGTCAGTGAATGAAATTCTAGAGAGCAACTAAGTTCTCTAGGGCAGAAAATCTCTTCTCTTTGAATGGAGAGATGAGAATCCCCTCTACGAATCTCTTATTATCAGAACATAGTTATTTCCTTGAGTGAAGGGATCACAAACTGGCCTCCCCAGTTAGCAACACCTCACCGTGGGGGTAATAGACAGCAGTGAGGTATATTATACAAATAAATACTTTGTCAGGATAGCCCATTCTTAACATTGCAGAAGTTAAGACCATTCTCAGAGGAATGTGTGAGTCCACATAGCACTATGTCCTTTCCCTTTTCTATGGACCCACCATTGATGGATGGATGGATGGAAGAATGGATAGATACATGGATAGATGGGTAGGTAGGGAGATAGATAGAGGATGCCAATAAAAGATATATCGATACAGACATAGATTCCTAGTTAAAAGTGTGAAATAAAAAGATTTTCCGTGTCCTCTCCCTACTGTACTAGCATCCTATTGCCTTGAGTGTACCAAGAGTGTTATTTGGTCCTTTGCTTTTCTTGTTATACATACTCTCTCTGGGAATTCTCATGGATTCCACAGTGGTTTCAATCATCACCTGAAGGTTAATAAAGCCCAAACATTCATCTCTAGCTCCACCATGTGCCCTAAAATATTGTGCAGGACCCCACCTTCATACTCCATAGGTACCACAGCATCAATATGTCCAGAAATAACTCCATTGCCTCCTGTCCTTCAGCAAATCCATTATCACCACTTCTTACCACCTCCTCAAGAATTTCTTGGACACTTTGAAGGAACACATTTGTTTGACCTTGATACTTCTTAAGTCTTCATAATGAAATATTATTAAATATCCTATCATTAATCTTAACTACATAGAAACTTCAATGTCAGGCTAGGTCCTTCCTCTACTCATCTCTCACATCAAAAGTGATTTCATACCCTGTTGATTAAGTCTACCTCGTCTCTCAGATATGGCTTCTCTTTTCTGTTTTCATTTTACTTTCAGAATTCAGCCTCCATCTCTCACTTGGAGAATTATGCCAGAACTACACAGGCAGGATACTGTGGTGTGGGGATTGGAATTGTGGTTTAAATTCTAGCTTGCCTGCTTATTGACTGGGTATCCTCTATTAAGTTGCTCAAACCACTTATCTATACCTGTTCATGGAGTTATTTTGAGAAATACCTTTAATAATGCTAATATATCCAGAGTTTTGCCACACACACAGTGAGCCTTCAATAAATGGTCATCCTTTACCAAAAGTTTACCTGAATATAAGACTTTTTTCTACAGCCCAAAGAGTTATAGTTTTTTAAAAAAGATGTTGATGTCAGTCTTCTAATATAAAACATTTGCCCATTTCCTAAAGAAAGATTTTTCAACAATGTCACTAGTATTGACACTTTGGGTCAGATAATTATATGCTGTGTGGTCTCGTCTTGTGCATTATAGGATATTTAGCATCATCCTGGCCTCTACCCACTAGATGTCAGTAGTACTTCCTCCTTTGTAACAATTCAAAATGTCTCCAGACATAGCCAAATATATCCTGAGAAATAAAACTCACCCTCACATGAGAACCACTGGCCTGCATGATAAAGTCCAAATTGTCAGCATTAGTTATAAGAACTTTTACAAGTTGAACCAGCCCTCTCTCTCCAGCTTTGTTTCCTACCATTCTATCCCACAATCTCTCTCTCCTCCATTAACATCCAGCATCTCTCACAGGCCAGGTTCTTTCACAATTTTTGTCCTTCTGGAAAGTTGGTGTTCCCTCACCTACAACAACCTTCTCCAGTTCTCCCTCTAATAAACTCTCCTTTTTATTCTATACCTAGCTCAAATGTCAACTCCCCTTAGGGGATCCTGGTCAGAGATATTTTCATTTGACACCTGCTGTGTTTATTTTATACTTGTTGTCTTGTTCAGTACATCCTGTGTCTGTTTACCCATTTTATTTGCCCTTAGTATACTGTGATTTTCTAAAAGATAGGAACTATAATCTATTCATCTTTGTTCACCAAGTTGATAGTATGGCATCTAACACACCATAGATTATCAATAAGTATTTTAAACAAATTAGCTCTCATAGTATTCCTGTTCACTGAGTCCCCTTTGAGTGTAAGAACTTTATTCCACAAAAATATTTTAAGCTTTTCTTAAATATCCTTATCTTGTCATTTGGTTAGAACCCTTTGTGACAGATAAACTAACAACTAAATCCACAGTCTAGGTTAATGATGCAGTGAGCTCCCTTTCCAAGAAGCTCTCTGCCATGGCAGGAGACTGTGGTTAAGCATGACCTGCAGGTAGCTTTCCAAGGTTTGTGTGTCTTGTTGGTTTTCTTTTTCAATTGGCAAAATGAGTGTATTGATGTATTAACCTCAAAGTGTGATTTTAAGATTAAATGAGTGAATGATTCTAAAACACATAAAAGTATTCCATAAAAGTTGGTTGTGATTGTTAAATGTATATATCTATGCAAGACTCTGTTGAAATAATGCCTGCATTACTAAAAGACACTTAAGTAAGTTTTAGTGACTAGAAAGGTTTTCAGGATCTAGAAAACATATCATAAGAGCAAACCTATGTTTTAGAAAGTCTTTGGGGGAGTCCCACATCTATCACAGCACAAGTGCTGTGACATGATGTCCCCATTTCTTCCATATTTCCTTTATGTATAGCTATGCACATGAAATATATATGCATGTCTAAGTGCTGACATTATCTACATGTTTCACACATATGTATATACATACAAAAAGGGGTATGCATGGATGTATATAATTGTTTTTAAGCACTGACCTTACACAACATGCTTACACACAACTTTCCCTCCATTTAAATGTCAGGAAGAAATTAGCTACTACAGTAGTTGCTAGAAAAGTTCAAGTGCCAGGCAACCCAGGGTTGAGAGGTATTCTCTTCATAGGAGTTTTGATAACAGTGGGTTTCTGCACTGGCCTAGCTTTATAAGCAAATAGTTAAAGATTAACCCTCGGGAATATAGTGGTAGGGTATATAGTCAGGCTAACTGATACGTGTTCTATTTTTTAAATTTATTTTTTCAATTGACAAAATTGCATATATTTTATACATATGTAATATATTGTATATATTTTATAAAACAGAATGTTTTGAGATATATTGTGAAATGGCTAATCAAAGTTAATTAACATATACATTATCTCACATACTAATTTTTTCAAGTGTACAATATATTCTTATTAACTATAGTTACCATGTTGCACAATAGGTCTCTTGAACTTATTTATCCTAAGTGAAATTGTATATATTTTGACCAACATCTTTCCAACTCAGACCCAGGCAACTACCATTCTATTCTCTATTTCTATAAGTTCATTTTGTTTAGGATTCACCAAAAAAGGTGTAATGCAGTGTCTTAGTCCATTTTTCATTGCTGTATAGGAATACCTAAGACTGAGCAATTTATAAAGCAAAGAAGTTTATTTGACTCATGGTCCTGCAGGCTGGACAAGAAGCATAGCACCAGCATCTACTTCTAGTGAAGGCCTCAGGAAACTTCCAGTCACAGCAGAAGTAGAAGGGGAGTTGGCATGTTGCATGACGAGAGACGTAGCAACAGAGAGGAGAGTGTCAGTCTCTTTTTAACAATCGCTTCCCATGGAAACTAAGAGCATAAGAACTTATTACCATGAGGATGGCACCAAGCCATTCATGAGGGATCTGCTCCTATGATTCAAACACCTGACACTAGACTGCACCCTAAATTTTAGATCAAATTTCAACATGAGATTTGGAGGGACCAAATATATGAACTATATCACTTGGTATTTGTCTTTCTGTGCCTGGTTTATTTCATTCATAATGTCCTCTAGGTTCATCTGTTGTTACAAATAATAAGATTTTTTTTCTTTTTAAAGGAAGAATAGTATTCCATTGTGTGTATGTATCACATATTATTTATCCATTCATTTCTTGATGGACACTTTGGTAGATTAATGCTGTAATAAATATGGGCGTGCAGATAGCTCTTTGGCATACTGACTATATTTCCTTCGGATATACAACCAGAAGTGGAATTGTGGGATCATACGGCAGTTCTATTTTTTAAATTTTTAGGAAACTCCATACTATTTTCTATAATGGCTATACTAATTTCCATTCTGACCAACAATGTGCAAGGGTTTCCTTTTCTCCAAGTTTTTGCTAACGTCTGCTATCTTTCATTTTTTGATAATATCTGTTCTAACAAGTGTGTGGTAATACCTCATTGTGGTTTTAATTTGCATTTCCCTGATAGCTAGTGATGTTGAGCACTTTTTCATACTTCTGTTGACCATTTGTAAGTCTTCTTTTAAGAAATGTCTATTTGCCGGGCTCGGTGGCTCAGCCTGTAATCCCGCGCCTTTGGGAGGCTGAGGTGAGTGGATTGCCTGAGCCTGCGGGTTCGAGACCCGCCTGGGCAAGCGAGACCTCATCTCTACAATAAATAAAAAAAAAAAATCAGCCGGGCATGGTAGTGCGCGCCTGTAGTTCCAGCTACTTGGAAGGCTGAGGCGGAAGGATCACTGGAGCCCAGCGGGTCGAGGCTGCGGTGGCCGGGAGCGGCCACTGCACTCCAGTCTGGGCGACAGAGTGAGACTCCAACTCAAAAAAAAAAAAAAAAAGAAATGTCTATTTAAGCCGGGCTCGGTGGCTCAGCCTATAATCCCTCGTTTTGGGAGGCTGAGGTGAGTGGATTGCCTGAGCCTGCGGGTTCGAGACCCGCCTGGGCAAACGAGACCTCATCTCTACAATAAATCAAAAAATTAGCCAGGCGTGGTAGTGTGCGCCTGTAGTTCCAGCTACTTGGAAGGCTGAGGCAGAAGGATCGCCGGAGACCAGCAGGTCGAGGCTGTAGTGGCCGGGAACGGCCACTGCACTCCAGCCTGGGTGACAGTGAGACTCCAACTAAAAAAAAAGAAATGTCTATTTAATTTATTTGCCTATTTTTTCAACTAAGTTGTTTTCTTGCTATTGAATTGTTTAAGTTTTTATGTATTTTAGATACAAACCCCTTATCAGATACACAGTTTGCACATATTTTCTCTCATTCAATAGATTCTCTTTTCACTCTGCAGATTGTTTTCTTTGCTGTGCAGAGCTTTTTAGTTTAGTACGATCCCATTTGTATATTTTTGCTTTTGTTGCCTGTTCTTTTGGGAACATGTCTAAAAAAATATAATTGCCCAGATCAATGTCATGAGATGTTCCATTATGTTTTCTTCTACTAGTTTACAGTTTCAGAACTTATTTTTTATTTATAAAACTTTTTTTAAAAAACTTTAAAAGACTTATGTTTAAGTCTTCAATCCATTTTGAGTTAATTTTTGTATTTGGTGTGAGATAAGGATCAATTTCATTCTTCTGCATGTTGATATCCAGTTTTTCCAAATGACATGTGTCTTATTTATACCATTTCTGGTCTATTTCAGGGGAAAAAGAAATCCTATTGACAATGACAATCCATGTACAACTCATGTCAATGTATTACTTATTCTAATTCCATCTTATCTTGTCCCTAGAAGTACTGCCTTCTATAATGTCTTTACTTCATAAATATCCTTTAACTATCTTGGAAGATTTCTTATTGTTGTTTTTCTGGTTTTTGGTTTTTGGTTTTGTTTTGTTTTGTTTTTTTGCTTAAGCAACCAAAAACAATTTGGATGGGCTTTAGCAGATTTAGAATTTCCATGGTCCTCAGTGACTGGGTTAGAAAAATTACCTTGTCAAGTATATCAATTGTCATGAAGTAAATCACATAGCATGACAACTATAGGCAGTAGAATGGCCCTAACAGAAGACTTTAATTGGGAGTCAATATGTAGGGCCTGATTAGACCTATAAATATCTGGATCACCATAGACAAGTCACCTTTCTTCTCTGAATCAGTTGTGACATTTTTCAGATGAGAATAGTAAATAGTAAATATCCCTATCTTTGGGAATTGTTTTTAAAATCATGTAAAATACCGTATATAAAGACTCTAGCAGTTTTAAAGTTCTAAGTGTTAATGTGACTCTTGATTTTGAAATAACCTTGCAGCAAAAAAGTAAATTAGATAAAATATTATAAGCTATAATCCTACAGAAAATTTGAGAGAGTGACCTCATTTCCTCAGTATATACACATGTCTACCATGTGTATGCATTAACTGCCTCTGTATGACATACACTGTGCTAAGCACTGGAATCACAAGGAAGAAAGAGGCAAATTACCTTGAGGAACTTACAAACAGGAAAAAATATACATACAATTACATTAAGTTATGTTAGAAACTAAAATAGAAATAATATAGGACGTGCAACAGAAACACAAAGAAAGCAGAGTCTAACACCTGATTTAATCCATCTTTAGCAGTGTATGTTCATGTGTGAGCTGGTAACTTCAGATGGTCCAATTGTATATACTTGTATCCTGTCCTCATAGAGCTGGATAAGAATATACATAGGCTTAGTTCAGTGTTTTGATGGAAGGTGATAGGGAGCTACACTTATGGTCAATATTGATTACAGCCAAACTCACACAACATCTTTTTTTTTTTTTTTAAACATTTATCCCTTTAAAACCAACTTGGGTGTCTCTATTAAAACTTCAGATGTTTCAGATTTTAGATTTGTTTATTGAACATTTATTATGTTCTGGGAATAAAACTGAATTTTTTATTGTATTATCATATTTAATAGCTAAATAAACATGAAGGCAGCTTTAATTTAATTCTATTATAAATGAACAGAAATGGCTTCTGTTCTCTGTCATGAAGCCATTTCTATATCCTGGCTCCAAGTCCTTACTTACACTACTTTGCTGGAATTCAGTTG
The DNA here is from genome assembly GCA_963574415.1 of Tarsius wallacei. Taxonomy (NCBI): domain Eukaryota; kingdom Metazoa; phylum Chordata; class Mammalia; order Primates; family Tarsiidae; genus Tarsius; species Tarsius wallacei. The sequence continues at coordinate 11,275 of CAUYQG010173367.1, forward strand.
AAGAAGTTTGTTCTAACCAAAATATTTCAAATTATTTAGTTTTAGTTGCCAGTATAGAAATAAGATGATATCTTATTTTTAAATAACTATCTTTGAATACACATACAATATTAACTTTTCTTAGTAAAAATTTACATGTTCTTCAAAATCTTCTGTTAGTTTGTTCAGCAAATTCATAATTAGGAGAAAGGGATTTGTTGGTGTATTAGTTTTCTAGAGCTTCCATAACAAAGTACCACAAACTGTGTGACTGAAACAAATTAATTTACTGTCTCTCAGTTCTGGAGACTAGATGGCTAAGATCAAGGAGTCATCAGGGTTGTTTCCTTCTGGGGCTATGAGGGAGAATCTATTTTATGTCTTTCTTCAAGCTGCTGGTGGTTTGCTGCCAATTTTTTGGCATCCTTTGGCTTATAGATACAGCACCCTATTCTCTTCCTTTATCTTCATATGGCATACTTCCTGCATATATTCACATGAATGCGTGTGCATGTTCAAATTTTCCTAGTTTATAAGGACACTGATTATATTGGATGAGGACCCAGCTTAATGATCTAATTTTATAGCTTGATTACCTCTATAAAGACCCTGTCTCCAAATGCAGTCACATTCTGAAATACTAGGGATTAGGACTTCAACATATAAATTTTGAGAGAAAAACATTAAACCACAGAAGTTAGCAAAAATTGGTGCTTTCTAAATATTGATCCTGGATAGGATTATAAAATTAAAGGGGCTGGGCACAGTGGCACATACCTGTAATTCCAGCACTTTGGGAGACTGAGGAAAAAGATTATATGAGCCTAGGAGTTCAAGACCAGCCTGGGCAACAGAGTAAGACCTCATCTCTACAAAAGATCAAAATGTTAGCTGGGTGTTGGTGGGGCATGCCTGTAATCCCAACTTCTCAGGAGGTTGAGGCAGAAGGATTGCCTGAGCCCAGGAAGTTGAGGCTGCGGTGAGTTGTAATCATACTATTGCACCCTGACTAAATAATAATAATATAATTTAAATTAAATGGTTCTGGGAAATTCAAGATAGAGTAAACTAAAGAGTTAGAAAGTGCTTTATGGAAAACTCTGCTATAACTGAATTGCAAATCCCCTGAAGAAAATGTAAATCACTGCTAATAGCATCTTGAACTTCAATTTACTGATTTAATTAAAATTAGCTAGGATAATTCAATTACCTTGACGTTTCATAAGAAATTAGTGGCTGAACTCAGTGGCTCAGCCTGTAATCCCAGCACTTTGGGAGGCTGAGGCAAGTGGATTGCCTGACCCTGTGGGTTCGAGACCCACCCAGGCAACTTGGTGAGACCTCGTCTCTACAATAATTCAAAAAAATTAGCCAGGCGTGGTAGTGCGCACCTACAGTTCTGGCTACTTGGAAGGCTGAGGCGGAAGGATCGCCAGAGCCCAGCAGGTCGAGGCTGCGGTGGCCAGGAGTGTGCCACTGCACTCCAGTCGAGGGGACAGAGTGAGACTCCAACTCAAAAAAAAAAAAAGACATTAGTGACAGTAAGTGGCAACCAATACAAAGAAACACTATCTGAATAGTTATTCTATGCATGTGTGTGCACATGCATGAGCATGTGAGCTCACATTGACCTGAATGTACATATGTATGTATGTATGTATGTGTGTATGTGTGTGTGTGTGTGTGTGTGTGAAGACATGGATTTGAAGAAATATTTATCAAATAAGGCTTGAAAATACTTGTTAACTTGTGTAAGAAAACATATTACATCCAAATATAACCTTAACAATTGGGTCACCAAACATTTCTTTTTTTCACGAATACCTTGTGTGTGTGTGTGTGTGTGTGTGTGTGTATAGTCTTTTGAAAATGCAACTACACCAAAAATTAGATTGGGTAAACTTAAAATGGATTCCACTGCATTTTTACTCTGTTACCTTATTTTATACCGAGTCTATAAGTTAGGACCATAGAACATTGTAATCTCTATTTAACTGGTGAAGAATTTCCAAGGAAAATATATAGCATGTCTACTATCACAAAATCTGTCAGGGGAAAACCAATAGAAGCCAAATTTGTTGCCACTTAAGGCAAACAAAATACAAAAATAAGCTCTCTGTGAAATACAGATGTATACAAACACAAATGTTCAGTCATTTTGTTAAACTACACAGTTCTCTTTAACAATAAAATTGTTGGATAATAAATTTGGTTTCATCTTCACTTCTTCCTTGCTCTGATCTGGGTAATTAGGAGTTAACAGAGACCTAAGCAAATGTCTTGTTGAAAAGGTTGATGAAAGGAATTTCTCCAACACTAGAATGAATTAGTTTCATAACAACAAAACAGATCAGTGATGAGATTTAGTGGATTTTGATTTCTTATGCAGTAAAAATCCTTCTTTATTATATGAAACTAATCTCCAGGATATGATAACTCATTATAGGTCAAGTTATAAATATCTAAAGCCAAAGCCAGTGATTTCAACCACCCAAGAAGAAGAAACTCTGAATTGTGCTGCCTAGGAATCTGATGGCACTTGTGAAATGGGATTTATGTATAATAAGGGAAAGAGATCTATGCTTTTATCAACCATTAGTGATATGAGTGTGTCTTCATTCACAATTGCAATTGCAATTTGTACTTAAAGTTATTAACAAAGTCTATAATTATATAGCCTGTGCCCAACCCCAACCTCTCTCCTATGTTTTTATCTGCTTGGTGGACACTGCACTAAACTACCTTGCGATTTGTAACTGAACTCACTATCTTCCATTTTCCCCTCTAAAACCAACTTCCACTCATAACTGCATTTCTGACAGAGCTTCCATCATTTTCTTGGAAACTTCTGGCTCAGAAATGTAGTAATTTTTGACTTTAACTTTTTTCTTGATCTCTGCCTCAATCCCCAAGTACTAGCAATTCTTTCTTTCCAGTGACCCTGGGCTTTCCTCCACTCTGGGCAGGACCTCAGTTCAGGCTTGTATTGCCTGATGCCTTAAAGAGCAAGATGATCTCCCACCTGCCTCCTTGTGGGTTGGGCCTATAGGAACAAGTTCAGACTTGTGCCAGACCCATCTAGTACACCCCCAGCAACTTCCCTGAAGTCTCTCCTTGGAGAATAGCTCATATTCATTTCTCAGTTACACATTATACTCATAGATATGCTTTCTTTTACATGATAAGCTGAAGTGGCTTTCTAGTCAGGCAAAGTTCTTATTAATCTCCTTAAGCTCCATAAGAAATTATTGCCATAGCTTTGCGGGTTCTTATGCCTGCTGTCCAGAAAAACTGAGACTGGAAGGGCAGCTGTTGTAATATTTGTCTAGCATCAAGAGCCATTCACCAAATGCCTGTTAAATGTATTAAATAAAAGTGCAATGCTATTGATTCCCCCAAAAAAAGACAGAAAAAGAAAAATAGTTTAGTAATCACAAAGCAGCTGAGTGAGGAAGATGGGAGCTATGTCTCAAATTCACCTCTA
>CAUYQG010173374.1:0-31507 GCA_963574415.1 Tarsius wallacei
CCTGTAACACCAGCTACTCGGACGGCTGAGGCGTAAGGATCGCCGGAGCCCAGCAGGACGAGGCTGCGGTGGCCGGGAGCGGCCACTGCACACCAGTCTGGGCGACAGAGTTAAACACCAACTCAAAAAAAAAAAAAAAAAACCATCTGACTTCGAATTTAAAAGGATCCTTTGGGCTGTTGTCGGGCAAACGCAGAAACCAGAGGAGACCAGCTCAGAGGCTGCCGAAATCCAGGCGAGGGGTGATGGTGAATTGGACTATGGGGTTAGCAGCGGGAAGGATGAGAAGTGCTTATGTTCACAGCACATTTTGGAGAAAGAGAATACAAAAAACAAAACAGATAAGCAAAACCAAAACCTCTGTCCCACTTAAGAGGCTATGGCGACCAGAGGGAGGAAGTCCAAGCTCAGTAACCGAACCAGATGGCTCAGGTGACAAGGCGTTAACGGAAGACTGAAGAAAAAAAACAAGAAAGAAACCTTTAACAACAACAGCAACAACAAAATGATGAGAACCCAAGGAGATACAATATGACCATGGTAAACTTCTTGGCTATTAAAAAAAAAAAACAACTCAGCCAGGCACAGTGGCTCACGCCTGTAATCTCAGCACTTTGGGAGGCTGAGGTGAGTGGATTGCCTGAGCCCATGGGTTCAACACCAGCCTGGGCAACTTGGTGAGACCTCGTGTCTACAATAAATAAATAAAAAATATTAGCCGGGCATGGTGGCGCACACCTGTAGTTCCAATTACTTGGAAGGCTGAAGCGGAAGGATCACCTGAGCCCAGAAGGTTGAGGCTGCGGTGGTTGTGAGCGTGCCACTGCACTCCTGCCTAGGTGAGAGTGACACTCCAACTCAAAAACAAACAACCAAACAAAAAACTCTATAATTTCCAAAATTAAAAACTCACTAGGTGAACTATCCATTGCTGAGAATTCTGAAGGTAAATAAGGAGATATTTTACTGTGTAGAGAAAAAGCACCGCGGTAGGGATTAGGAGGGAAATACAGAGACTTGGAAGTTAGGTTCAGGGAGCTTAACTCAGGAGTAGCAGGATTTCCAAACAAGGGAAATGATATAGAGGGGGTGGCGGGTGTGTGTGTGTGTGTGTGTGTGTGTGTGTGTGTGCTGGGAAGGATGTGGTGGGAGCGGGGGAGGGGGAAGGGGGTAGGAGTGGTGGGGGAGATGGGAGAGGGGAAAAGGAGGCAGAACTTAAGTAAGTTCTCAAGGAAAGTTTCCCTGTGCTTAAACAAAAGTTTTGGTATCATATATTGCAAAAGAAATTACAAGGGTCAGGCATGGTTTAATCACCGTTTTAAAAACCATACACCTGGACATATCCATTTTCATCAGAAAATATTTTAGATTTCTAGGTCCAAAGAACAAGTTACTAATGAAAGAAGACCAGCATCAGAGTGTGAGCTAGGGTTTATACATATTGATAAGATATTGCCTATCAGGACAAATAGAGGGTATGCCACTGCTGTAAACTATTCGAAGAACATTTTTGAAAAAGTTACTAAATATAAAAGTGGAATGGTTAACTGGAAAATATTTGGGCTATGCAAAAGGCAAATTTTTTTCTCAAGAAGATGAAAGGTCAATTGACTGGATCTACCTATTATCTATCTATCTATCTATCTGTCTGTCTGTCTATCTATCTATCTATCTCTCCATCTATCCTCCATCATTTCTCTTAACGGATAATGATAATATTAATGGAAAATGATAATACACATGGTTAGTAAACTTTATTTTATTTTATTTTTCATTTTTTTGAGTCGGAGTCTCACTCTGTCACCCAGGCTGGTGTGCAGTGGTACGCTCACGGCCACCGCAGCCTCGACTTGCTGGGCTTAGGCGATCCTTTTGCCTCAGCCTTCCAAGTGTGCCACCACACCGAGCTGATTTTTTAATTTATTGTAGAGGCGAGGTCTCACCAAGTTGTCCAGGCTGGTCTCAAACCCCTGGACTCAGGCAATCCTCTCTCCTCTGCCTCTTAAAGTGCTGGGATTACAGGCATCATGCTTGGCAGTAAACTTTAAAACAGAAAACTTATAAGAGAAAACTAAGCCATAGCTTAGAGCTGAAATTCTAAATCTTTTTTTAAAATTTATTTTAAAGATATGGGGTACAGTTCAGGGTTAGGTAAACAAATGGTCATTTTGCATTTTAAGTACATATCTGAGGACAGCTGTGTATTACTTTTCAAGACAATTGTGATCAAACTGAAGATGGGGATCAATAAATTGGAATAAGACAGTAAATGCAGCAACATGTTGCTTTTAAGGGACCCACTGAGGCTGAGTGCGGTGGCTTACACCTGTAATCCCAGTGCTTTGGGAGACCACAGAGGAAGGACTGCTTGAGGAGAGGAGTTCCAGACACGCCTAGGCAGTATAATGAGATCCCTCTGGGAGGCTGAGGTAGGAGGAGCACCTGAATTCAAGGTTGCAGTGAGCTCTGATCACACCACTGCACTTCAGCCTGGACAGCAGAGAGAAACTATGTTTCTAAAGCAGAAAAAAAAAAAGGATCTACTGAATCAAAGTGACAAAGAAAAAGGTCAAATATAAATCTGAGTTTTTAAGATGCAATAACTTTTGCCCTTTTAATGTACTGCAGACTGCCCATTTGTGTATAACAGAATTCCCGTGAGCAGTTCAAGATAAACCAGCAATGATTTCCACTTGGAGAGAAGAGGTCCTGGGTACAAAGCCTTCCCTGGGAATTTCTAGCACTTAGTGTGACCAGAAAGGACAAGAATGGAACTGAGTTAGCTAGAGTTCCTGTAGATGAGAAAACAAAGACGAGGTAAATCGTCCCATTTTTTCTGCTTTTCTTAGTGGGTTCCATTAAGAAGGAGGACTCTACCCTGGAATCTTCCACCTCCATAGATTTGTCAACATAATTAAATTCAGGTGAAGACTGGGAATTTATAATTGTCATAAGTTCCCTGGCGTTCAGAAATGCAGTTGGGTTTGGAAGTGATTCCTCTTGGCCCAGATACAGCCTGTATTGGGATTATGTAATCAAGTGAATATACAAGCAGAACAGAGCCAGCACCAGTCTGAACTGAGATGAGGATCTCGACCATTTCTGAATGTGCCCTTTGAGTGGACATCTTTCATCATCGACCCAGAAAGGTATTCTGAATGTCTCTTTGGACTGGCAATCCGCATGGTACCATGATGTCAGCAGAATCAGGGAGCCCTTGGGGTTGGAAACCCTACTTCTGCTTCCTAAACGAGGTAGTCAAAGTACGGCAGGTAATTGCTGCTAGCAGGTAGAAAGCCTACTATGTCGATTAAATTCATGGTTGCTTGCTCAATGGCAAACATCTAGTGACAGAAAATGTGTGCTACAAGTTAATTTTTGCTGTCTACGCTAGCCAAGTACATGCTGAAATTATTTCCTGTATTTTAGGGACCATTGCTACTTTCCAATAGCTCCTTGATGTACTATATAAAATGTGGTTTAATCATGTTTCTTTCTCTGGCCTTTGGGCTCCCGGCTTTTTACAAAATTCAACAAGAGCCTCTACAAAACACTTGATGTTATTTTAAGATGCAACCCAAGGCCTGAGATGTTTTTGCCCGCATACAGCAGTGCTACAAAATTATACTTAGCTTTGTCCATAGATTTTTAATTTTTGAGTGGGAGTGGGGGAGAATCTGCATTCTAATCATCTTTTAGTTTCAGGCTTAAAAATAATGTAAAACCTTCTCCTATTCTCTATAATTTTGCCCACATGGAGGTCCTGCACTGCTAACAATAATAAAAATAACAACTTGTGAGTCCTTCCGTGTCAAAAATTCTGTAATGTTTGTAAACTTCTGAAATGGCCGGTCTCCAGCCTTTTGTGTTTGCCTCATATTTTTGGTTGCTGGACTTTTCTTTTGGACAAAACATTTTCAAAACAAGATATTTGCAAGTTATCACCCTGGTTATTTACTGTTCTTATGGAGGTCAATGATAGTGTCAAAAATCGTGGGATGACCAGATATCGAGTGGCTCCTGCTGTGATGTAATACACAATTCCCATCATCGCCTATGAACTATTTTTGCCAGAAATGTTTAACTGAAGCTAATAAAGCTTTTAGAGTTTTCTTCCAGCTTACAGAAAACATAGGGGAAATGTGAAAGAGTCAAATGACATCCTAATAAAACAATCAGATAAATCCAGAAGGTGGAACATTCTGTAGAAGATCTGGCCTGGATTTCTGTTTAACAGATTAATGTCTTAAGAAAAGAAAAGTTTAAGTGTATATGTTTGTGTGGGTGTTGGGAGGAGGATTACTGTTCTTTCTTTTTTCTTTTTTCTTTTTTTTGAGTAGGGGTCTTGTTCTGTTGCCCAGGCTGGAGTGCAACGGCATGATCATAGCTCACCGCATCCACGGCTTCCTGGGCTCAGGTGATCCTTCTGCCTCAGTCTCCTGAGTGTGTATCACCACAACTGGCTAACTTTTTGGTTCTTTATTTTTGTAGAGACAAAGCATTGCTATGTTGCCCAGGTTGGTCTTGAACTCCTGGGCTCAAGCAATCGGCCTCCAAAAGTGCTGGGTTTACAGGTATGAGCCAATGTGCCTGGCCTGAATACTGTTCCTGACAAACAGATTTAAGAGGTATGGCAATACAATGCAATGGGTGGTTCTTGATTGCATCTTGCTTTGAGCAAATAAGCTGTACAAGACATTTTTGACTAATTGGAGAAATTTGAATATGGAATTGGCATTAAGTGATATTAAGGAATAATGGTTACATTTTTTAGGTGTGATAATGATGTGTGATTGTATTGAGATATGTTTTTATTTTTAGAGAGGCATATGGATATGCTTAGGGGTAAAATGCTTGGTGTCTGAAGTTTACTGTGAAATATCTCAGTAAAAAAATAAAAAACAAACTTAAACAAATAAAATTAAAATAACACATAGGCCAATATTTAGCAAATTTTCAATCTAAGGTATGGGTATTTGGTCATTATACTCATCTTTCTAGTGTTTTTATGTTGGAAGTTTTTCATAACAAGATGTAAAACAAGAAACAATTTTCAAACATCTCCAAATAAGACAGAAATAACAACAGCAATATTTCTCTCACTGAAAAACATTTTATGCACTCCAATGAATCCTATCCACTCCCTTTTTTGTTGAAGTTATCTATAGTTCTTTTAATCACGTCACTCATCCACTGAATATCTTAGTACTTGATTCACTATTTTCCCCAACATTAATATTGTCATTAGGTGAAGTGACTTCAAACAACCATCCAAGACCCTCTAGGTTTCTTCATTTCCTCCTGTGAGAGTCCCTTCTTCCAGCCTCTTCAAATCCCGACTCCAGCTGACACATTCTGAACCTTGAACTCTGCTGCATTCAGAATCACAATTTTGAACAACCTATGCCCTAGCCACCATTTTTTATCTTTCTATCCCTGTTCCAACAATTCTTTGGCTCTGTGCTAGAGACCTCCAATCCATTACCTTTCCGATTGTTTTGCCTCTTGGCCTCAGTTTTTACAATTGTATCCCTCCCATAAACCACCACGGTGATACTGCCTTTCCCTGCACTCTCAAACCCCTCTCCTTTATCTCCCTTCATTGCACTTGCCTTGATCAAACCCAAGTCTCCAACCCCTGGGCCTACAGCATGCCTGCATCTGAGCCGCCGCCATGTGTGGCTGGTGGAAAGCGCACAGCCCTGCTGACTGGTATCATTTTCAGTCTCTGACCACAAACCTCAAGTGAGCCCTCGGAACTCCCTGGCAATTTCACTCTCCTCAAACCTCCAAAACCACTTTCTTCTTTCTCATGCTTGGTGGATCAGCTGGTTTCCTACTTCACTGAGAAAATAACAGCCACTAGAGAACTTCCTCATTTTCCCACCACAAATCCCGTCCTTCCATCTTCACCTTTGCTCATAAACTCATCCTGCCTTTTTCGAGGGTGGACAATATCCTCCTCCTCCTATTTGGCCCAATGCTCTCCTTTTGTGTCCTGGGTCTCACCCTCTCTCAGCACTCAAGGGCAACTTTTCCTTCTTTCCCCAATAAACTGTATCAGCATCAAGAAGGTATACGATAGCTCTTATCCCTTAATCCTAGGCACCACATGATAGCAAAATTCCAAGGAAGCCTTGCTTCAACTTCTTAACTTGCATTCTTCCTTTCTTACTGCCCAAAATAAAGAGGATAACACGATGAACATCTTTGTCTCCGCGATCCAGCTCCAGAAGAAAAATATTACAGACACATTTGGAGCTCTTTTCTCTCTCTCCTGAATCTCATCCTCTCGTTATTCCCTATCCCAGGGAGTGCCAACGTGACATCATGAAATCCGGGCCACTCAGATCTCCACGGGGAACAACGTTAATGATGGTCCCAGTTGACTCCCTTCTGGACTTACCACTGTATGGGCCTCCCCCAGACCGCTCCCAGCAAGGATTAAGCAGGATGGGGATATAAGCTCAGGACCACTTTGGTTTGATGTAGGATTTCTCTAGAAGGTGACTTCGGCTCAAGGACTCCTCATTGATGTGGCCACAACTTCCTTAGACCCCTACTGTGGTCTGAGACTGCTCCCACTCGATCCTTCTTTTTTTTTTTTTTAGTTGGAATCTCACTCTGTTGCCCAGACTGCAGCCTCGACCTGCTGGGCTCCGGCGATCCTTCCGCCTCAGCCTTCCGAGTAGCTGGAACTACAGGCGCGCGCTACCACGCCCGGCTAATTTTTTTGATTTATTGTAGAGATGAGGTCTCGCTTGCCCAGGCGGGACTCAGACACGCGGGCTCAGGCAATCCACTCACCTCAGCCTCCCAAAGGCGCGGGATTACAGGCTGAGCCACCGAGCCCGGCTTGGTCCTTCTTCTTTCTCCTTTTCCACTCACGTATCAGACGCTCACTGCTGTGTGAAAGTTCTTCCTGCATCATCCATTTATCCGTCACTTCCCTAATAAGTTTTTGCACAACTAATCTGCCCTGGTGTCTTGTTTCTTGGAGACCCAAACACAAGCACTATCCTGATTTGGGTGTTTATTGTTTTTGTATGTGTCTGTTTCTCTCTGTGTCTCTCTCTTTTTAGTTGAGGTCTTACTCTATTGCCCAGGCTGGAGTACAGTGGCACAATCATGGCTCACCGCAGCCTTAAGGGTTCAGACGACCCTGCCACTTCAGCCTCTCCTAAGTAGCTGGGACTACAGGCGAGCGCCACCATATCAGGCTAATTTTTAAAGTTTTTGAAGACTTACTATGTTGCGCATTATGGTCTTGAACTCCTGGGCTCAAGTAGTTCTTCTGCCTCGCCCTCCCAAAATGCTGGAATTACGGTTGTGAGCCCCCACACCCAACCTGCTTCATGTATCATTGCTTTATGTTATTAACCTTTGTACACAGTCTTCTATAACTTGCTCTTTTTATCACAATGATATTTGTTTAAGAATTATCTATGTTGAAATTTGTAGCACATTATTCATTTTTGCTGCTGTATTAATACATGATATAAATATACTGTAATTTATTTATGCAGTTTATTTACTCATTCTCTTGTTAGTACATTGATGTCGTACCAACTCTTGCTATTATAATGTTGCGATGAACACTCTTATCTGTCTCTATTGTGCATGCTGGTAAAAGTTTCTCAGGGAGCTGTAACTAGGAGGTAAACGCTGAGTCTTAGCAAATGTGTCCCTTTGACTCAAGATATTGCCAAATTGCTGTTTAAAGGGGCTGTTTCAGTTTTCACACTCACCAGCAGTGAATGAGCTGTTTCTGCTTTTCTACATTGTTTTTATCCCCGGTAGCATTAGACTTTTGGGATGAGAAGTATTATAGTGTGGTTTTAATATGCATTTCTCTGATTATTAGTGAGATAGAACATCTTACTATATGTTTATGTGTTCCCTGAAGGCCAGTTCATTGAAATATCTGTTTAGAGTTTTTCCCATTTTTCTATTAGGCGATTCTTCCTATAGACTTATTGGAATTCTTTATATATTACAGATACTGACATTTTGCCAGTTGTATTCATTGCAAATATATTATTCCAGGTAGTGGCTTGTCTTTTGACTGTGTTTATGGCATCTTTTGACTCATAGAAGTTTCAAATATGTTAATGTAGTCAAATATGTTAATATTTTCCTTTATTCAATTCCTCCCTTCCTTTCTCCCTCCTCCTCCTCTTTCTCTGCTTTCCCCTCCTCTCCCCTCCTTTCCTCTTCCTCCTTCCTTCCTTCCTTCCTTCTCTCCCTCCCTGCTTTCTCACTCTCTTTTTCGTTCTCTCTCGCTCTCTTTCATGTCTTGTTTCAGAAACCCTGCTCCATCTATCTTCAGACCACAGATATATTAAATACAGTCTCACAATTTATTCTAGGGGATTTAAAATTTGCCTCGTATATTTTGGGCTTCATTGTATCTGGAATTAATTTTTGTATATAGTTAGGTAACAATCTAGTTCACTTATTTTTTTCAATTTTAATAACCAACTAGCCCAGTGTTTTGTATTGAATAGCTTATTTTTTCCATGGTGATCAGTAATCACAGCATATATCAGATATCATATATCAAATCTCCATGTATAGTCTGTGAGCTTTTTATTCTGTTCTGTTGATCCATTTGTCTGTTCTTACACCATTGCCATACATTAAAAAAATTACCACAGTTTTATAGTTTTGCTGTCCGTTTTTCTTCTTCAAAACCATTGTGGTTCTTCTTGATCCTTTGCAAATCTATATAAATCTACTCTCAGCTTATCACATTCGATGAGAAACCCCATTGAGCATTTGATTGGAATTGCATTGAAGTATCGAATTAAAATGGGAAAAATGGACATCTTTCCAAAACTGATTCTTTCTATTCATGAGCATGGCTTAGTTCTTGATTTATTCATGACTTTTATGTCTTCTAATAAAGTTTTACAAGTTTGTTCTTAAATCCTTCTTTTGTTGCTATTGAAAATGGCCTATTTAAAAAAATTATTCTCTGCTTTTTTGTATAGTAACTTTGATTGTTGCATATTGATTCTATAACCAGCAGTACTGCTGATCTCTCTAATTGATTACAATGCTTCGTAGGTTCTTGTTTTTTCTATGTGGACAAGTATATCATTCATTAATAAAAACAATTTTATTTCTCCCATTCTTATCCTTATGCTCAAACACTTCTAGTATCAACCTCAAATTCATCCATTTAATCAGACTTTTGTTCTGATCACTCCACTGAAACTGTTTTTTATCAGAGTCATGAAAAGCTTTCCTGTTGCTAAATCTAATGATTAAGTCTCAATTCTTAGCTTACTTAGCCTCTTTGCAGCATTAGGTAATGAGGATTATGTCTTCTTTTTTGAGAGAGAGTTTCTTTACTTAGCTTCCAGGACAACATCTAATCCTAGTTTCCTTCTTCATCTCTGGCTGCCGAGTCTCAGTCTTTCTTAACTCCTTCTCATTTCCCAATCTGTCAATACGGAGGGCCTGGGACTCAGACCTTCAACTTCTTCTCTTTCCTATTTGTATTCACCCTTCAAATGATTTCTGCCAGCCCCCAGGCTGGTATCGCCAATTCATGTCTCCAGTACCAGTCTCTCTCGAATGCCACACTCTTTTCTCCAAGAGTCAACTCAGCATCTCCACTCAGAAGTCTAACAGATATCTCAGACAGATCCAAAACATGCATTTTCCTCTATCTTCACAAGCAGACCTTTCTCTCATAGTCTCCATTGCTCCAGCTAAACCCTAGGAGTCAATATGGGTTTCTTTTTCTCCCACATCCAACCTTCAATTTATCTGCAAGTTGTGTTGACTTAATCTTAAAAATACATCACAGATCTGACCACTTCTTTTCGCCTCCTTCGCCACTGACTTGATCTGAGTAACTGCAATTTTCTTACAGAACTGTTGCAATAACCAACTCACTCTTGTCTCTGTTTCCACCTTGCCCCATTGCAACCTATTTTCCATACAACAGAGTGTTTTTGAGGAAAGAGGTAGAGTTCTGTCATTTTTTTGCTCAAAACTTTTCAATGATTTCCTGTCACACTTAGAATATAACCTAATGTTGTGCTTTGGACTGCAAGGTCACACTTGAACTGACTCTTGGTGACTTTCTGACCTCATCTTCCACCACCCCTTCACGTACTCTATTCAAGCCACACCGGCCCATTAGCTATTCTTCAGGCATTCCAAAGTCATGTCTACATCAGGACTTTTGCCCTTACTATTTCTTTTGCCTGGATTGTTCTTTTTCCTCTGCTCTTACTATGAATCTTCTCTTAATTTGGACTTCTACTTAATTATTAACTTGTCAGAGAGGTCTTTTCTCTATAAAATTCCTGCTTCCCCTCCTTATTCTCCTTTTACTTTGTTCTATTTTGGTTTTTTTTTTTTCATAGTACTTATCACTCTCTAACATATATTTTGTATATTATCTACTGTTGTATATTATCTACTGTTTCTCTCCCCAACAAGAACATACATTTCTTGAGAGCAGGTACTTTCCATATCTATACTGCTGCATTGCTAGTGCCTAGGGAGGTATCTGGATGAATGAATGAATAAATGAGTAATATCTTGTATGACTTACAAAATTACAAGTATACCTTGAAGCTATTGTGAATTCAATTCTAGACCACTACAAAAGGCGAATATTGCAATAAAGCAAGCCATGCAAATGTTTTCATTTCCCAGGGCGTATAAAAGTTATGTTTCCACTATACTGTAGTCTAAGTGCACAATCATATTATAAAAAAGTACATATTTTAACTGAAAATAGTTTATTGCTAAAACATAAGGACCTTCTAAGCCTTCAGTAGTTTATAGCTTTAAGCTATTGGAGGGTCTTGCCTCCATGATGATGGCTGTCAACTTATCAGGGTGGTAGTTGCTGAAGTGTGGCTGTGGCGATTTCTAAAAATAAGACAACAATGAAGGTTGCCACATTGGTTGACCCTATCTTTCGTGAAAGATTTCTTGGTAGCATGCGATGCTGTTTGATAGCATTTCACTTAGAGTAGAACTTCTTTCAAAATTGGAGTCAATCTTCTCAAATTCTGCTGCTCATTAATCAACTAAGTTTATGTACTATTCTAAATCTTTGGTTGTTAACCGTGTTCACAGTGTCTTCACCAGAAGAATATTTGATATCAAAAAACCACTTTCTTTGCTCATTCCTGAAATGTAACTTTCCATCCATTTAAGTTGTATCATGAGATTACGGCAATTCCATCACATCTTCAGGCTCCATCTCTAACTAGCATTCTCTTGCTAGTTCTGCCACATCTGCAGTTACTTTCTCCACAGAAATCTTAAACCTCTCAAAGTCATTCATGAATGTTTGAATCAAATTCTTCCAAACTCTTGTTGGTGCTGCTATTTTGACCTTTTCCCATGAATCATGAATGTTTGTAAGGGCATCTAGAATGGTGGATCCTTTTCAAAAAGTTGTCAATTTATCTTGCCTTGATCCATCAGAAGAACCACTATCTATGGCAGCTACAGCCTTATGAGATGTCTTTCCTTTATAATAAGATTTGGAAATTGAAACGACTTCTTGATTCATGGGCTGCAGAATGGATGTTGCGCTGGCAGGCATGAAAATAACACGAATCTCTGTCTGAGCTCTTGGTTGACCAAGAGCATCGCCAATAAGCAATAATATTTTTAAAGGAATCTTTTTTTTTCTTCTGAGCAGTAGGTCTCAATAGTGGACTTTAAATATTCAGTACCCCATGCTATCAACAGATGTGCTTTCATCCAGACTTTGTTGTTTCATTTCTAGCTCATGGGCAGAGTAGATTTCACATAATTTTCAGGAGCCTTAAAATTTTCTGAATAGTCAACGAGCACTGACTTCCACTTAGTCACTAGCTGCATTAACCCCTAACAAGAGAGTCAGCCTGTCCTTCAAAGTTTTGAATCCAGGCACTGACTTCTTTCTAGTTACAAAAGTCCTAGCTGTTGTCTTCTTCCAATAGACTTTTTCATTTACATTGGAAATCTGTTGTTTAGTTCCTCCATCTTCATCAATAATCTTAGCTAGAGTTTCTTAATAACTTCCTGCAGCTTCTCCATCAGCACTTACAGCTTTTTTTTTTTTTAAAAATGAGACAACTGCTTTCCTTAAGCCTCATGAACTATCAACCTTTGCTAGCTTCAGACTCTTTTTCAATAGCTTCCTCACCTCTCTCATGTTTCACAGAATTGAAGAGAGGGACTTACTCTGGGTTTGGCTTTGGCTTAAGGACATGTTGTGACTGGTTTGATCTATCCAAATCACTTAAACTTTCTCCATATCAGCAATAAGGATGTTTGGCTTTCTTATCATTTGTGTGTTTACTGAAATAGCACTTTTAATTTCCTTCAAGAGTTTTCTCTTTGTATTGACAATTTGACTAACTGGTGCAAAAGGCCTAGCTTCCAACCTGTCTTGACTTTGGCATGTCTTCTTCCCTACATTTAATCATTGCTAGTTTTTGATTTAAAGTGAGAGAGATATGACTCTTACTTGAACACTTAGAAGTTATTGTAAGTTACTCATTGGCTCAACTTTAATATTTTTGTGTCTAAAGGAATAAGGAGACCCAAAAAAGGGGGGGGGGGAGGGGGTGGGAAAGCCTCTGGTCAGTGGAGCAGTCAGGACACACAACATTTTTTGATTAAGTTTGCCATCTTATATGGGTGCATTTCCTGGCCCTCCAAAACCAAAGCATTTATAATAGCAACATTAAAGATTACTGATCACAGATCATCATAAAAGATATAATAAGAATAAAAAAGTTTGAAATAGTGCAAGAATTACCAAAATGTAACACACAGACATGACGTAGGCACATGCTGTTTGAAAAATGGTGCTGATGGACTTAGACTTGTTTAACAGAAGCTTGTCACAACCCCCCAATCTGTCAAAAATGCAATATCTGTAAAGCTCAATAAATCAAAGCACAATAAAGTGAGGTATACCTGTATCTATACAGTTTTCTTTTTCGGACCTGGTTGTCTTTCAGCTCTCACAGTTTGAATAGAACAATTTCCTGTCCCGTATATATACACCCATGGCAAAATTCTCACCTTTTCTAGTAAAAGATGCAATTTTTCCCACTCTTTTGTTTAATATGTATTTCCTTGATTGTTTCTTTTTTTCTGTTTTCTTTTTATTTTAAAGATACGGGGTACAATTATTCAGGATTAGGTATATAAGTGGTCATATATAAGTGGTCATCATACAGGTAAAGTTTGGGCTTCCCTTTGGTCCCCACTTCACCTGGTTTGAGATCAGGTACCTTTACTGATGTTGTGTCTCTCCACACCCCTCACCTCCCAGGTGGTATCCTGCTACTGCCAATCCCTTTCTTACAGTAAATGTTCAGGGGCTGCTTCTGAGTGAGAACATGTGGCACTCAGTTCTTTGTTTCTGTGATAGATCACTGAGTATTATAGACTCTAAATCCATACAGGTTGCTGCAAAGTCCATATGTTTGTCCTACTTTATAGCTGCGTAATATTCCCTCATGTATATGTACCACATTTTTAAAAATCCAGTCCAGTTTCAATGGGCAGCATGGTTGGTTCCATGTTTTTGCCAGTAAGAATGGCCAAAATTAATAAAACAAAGAACACCAACTGCTGGAGAGGATGCGGAGAAAAGAGAACATTTTACACTGCTGGTAGGAATGCAAACTAGTTCAACTGCTATGGAAAATAGTGTGGCAATTTCTAAAAGAACTAGACATTGACCTTCCATATGACCCAGCAATCCCCCTACTGGGAATATATCTGGAGAAATTCACAATAGCAATTTTCCTTTGGTTGTGATTGAATGGTAATTATCTCTTTATTCAAAACAAGTTTTATTTTTTAAAACCACTCTGGTGCATTGCAATTCACTTAACACACTATTATATTTTAATATAAAAGCACCTCGACTGGAGAAAGAGTTTGCACTGGAATAGTTGTCTAGAATGGGATCTTGGAGGCTATATTTTCTTTTTTTTTTTTTTTTCTGAGTTGGAGTCTCACTCTGTCGCCCAGACTGGAGTGCAGTGGCCGCTCCCGGCCACCGCAGCCTCGACCTGCTGGGCTCCGGCGATCCTTCCGCCTCAACCTTCCGAGTAGCCGGAACTACAGGCGCGCGCTATCACGCCAGGCTAATTTTTATTTTTGATTTATTGTAGAGATGAGGTTTCGCCTGCCCAGGCGGGTCTCGAACCCGCGGGCTCAGGCAATCCACTCACCTCAGCCTCCCAAGGCGCGGGATTACAGGCTGAGCCACCGAGCCCGGCTTGGAGACTATATTTTCTATGGCAGTCTCATTTCTAAGAATATTAGGGTCTTAGGACGGGGACAAAATGTCTTATAATTCTCAGTCCTGCTATAGTAAAGCCATGAACATCTATTCATTTTTTGGCTTTGACTCATTTTTCTAAGGTTCATAAACTCAGTTGACTGAAGGAAAATCTCCAGGTGGTCTCTTTGCTTGAAGGACTTTGTTTCATTGGCTGTCCTTGTAGTCATGCTGTAGTTGGGCTGCACATTTACTCACACTATGTTTGAAATGTGCGAAGAAAATGTGGTTTAATTCCTAAATAGTTTACTTCCTAAAACAGATCTCATCACCAGCATGTGCCCTCCTGAGTTGCACAGAAAGCCTTGAATATTTTCTCAGTGTCTTTGCATTTAGTGAGACTCTGTGCAGTATGGTTGCTTTTGCGTGTAGAGCAAGAATTTTTTTAATTGCTGATGTTTTGAAAACATTTGTTATTAATTCCTTTCTGTAAATGTTTGGAAAGTTTGTTGATTACAGATAAATGCTCAGATTTCAGAGTTTCTTCCCTCTGGATGAAGATCTTTATGAAGGCTTTTTGGGTCATCCTCTGGGTCCCTGCTCACCTGTGCCACAATGATGTCCCTTGTTTCTCAGGCCACTGCTCACACCTTGGGCATCTGGTGCTGGTGAGTGCCTGGTCTCTTCTCTGAGTTCAGAGGCTCCTCCCTGTTGGCAGTCCCCTCTGAGTCTCATATCCTCATTGTGACTCAAGTGACAATAGGACCTTGCCTTTCCTGTAGCAATTCCATCTAGGAAGTTTCCTGGCTAGAGTCTCAACCACTTTGCTCACCAACCAAGAGTATGAAGGACTTTCTGAGTCTTTTCCACACGGCATAAAAAGCAAGCAGAACACACGGCCATTAGCCGAACAATGCTGCATGACTGATCACAGCTATGTGCTGGGGTTGCCTCCAGAAGGTGGGGGATTGGAACACCTGGAGATATAGTCCCCTTCTACAGCTACAAAGGTACCATGGAGTAAATAAGGAGCAAAGTACAAGAGGACCCAGTCATAAATCAGGGAATTCTGTCATAATAGTCAATTTGCCTGGATCTTTGGGAAAAAACACGTAACTTCTCTGCTTTCTCCATATGTTTAGTGAAAAGAAGACATTTTCTTCTTAACTGAGAAAGAATTGTGAATGGCCAGATGATGATGACAGAGCGCTTGCAGATCTTAACAGCAGTGAGAATCAGTTTACTTAACCAGCGATAGCTTTTTGGCTTGTTCAATATGGGATTCCTCACCATCTCTGTGCTTTTTTTGTCTTGCACTCCAGGATCTCGCTGGTACATTGAGTCTGGCTGGAGGCTTGGGAGTCATGAACAGAAAGTTGAGAGGAAAACCCTGACACCTGGATGACTGTTCCTGTCCTGATCATCTCTTCCTTCCTCTTTCCACATGCTATGTGGCCTTCTCTCTTCTTTCTTTCTGACGGTGACCTTTGGTTCTATGGCCTCTTCTTCCTCAAGGAGGACCTGCCCTCTTCCTTTCCTTTGGTCTTGATATGAGAACCAGTTCAGAGAGAGAAGTCACATTACTGATTATAATTCCCCAAAACCTGGAATTATCTTTCGGAGGGTGGACCCCTTGTAGTACAGGCACCCCGCCCCCCCAGATAAGTGTTCTAGGAAGCCATCAGCATTAGTGTACCAGCTAGCCTTATTATGAGAGGCTGCGTTTGACTTCAGTGAATTTTTTTTTTGGAGATTCTTTCAATGCCTTTGCCCATTTCATGATGGTTGATGTCTGAACACACCTGTCCACATCATGCTGGGTGTTCAGCAATTTTTGACCAAAAATGACATGACCCTCATGCCCCACCCCCCCGTTCACCTAATCTGACCCCAAGCAACTGTGTTTGGTTTCTCTGGATGAAAAAAAGTCTTTAAAGGGAAACGTTTTGCCCATGTGGAAGAGGTGAGACAAAAAACGACAGAAGCACGAAGAAGCATCAAAATCGATGAGTTTAAAAACTGTCCTGAGCAGTGGAAACAGCATCTCAAGAGGTGTATTGAATCAAGTGAAGAGTGCTTTCAAGGCAACTGAAGTTTAAACATGCAAGAATAAGTACACAGTTTTTTATAAATAAATTCAATTTTTGGGGTCTTCCCTTGCGGAAGAATCAAAATATTGCCCTTGTTTCATTTGAAAACGATAGTATGAAAATATTTAATTGTATTTTGCTAAAATTTTATGCTGGGTGTCTTCAAGATTTAATCTTTCATATAAAGTGGGGCTAACAAAACCACATGAAAGAGCTATTGTAAGAATTCAGATGAGAAGTGCACTGGTGAGAACCTCGGAGAAATCCTAGCTCATGGGACTTTGCTCAACATTGGCTCTTAGCCTCTCTCTATCCCTAAGAGGGTTATGGAGTTTTTTTCTTCGCCTAGAGCACGAGTTGCTTTAATTATGGATGCTTTAAAAATGCTTGTTATTAATTCCTTTCTATAAATGATTAAAAAGGCTACCTCTCTTCCCTGTGCACTTAGTTAAAAGCTTTTCATCCTTAATGCAGGCTCTATAAAAGAAAATGTTTGGAAGGGGAATCTTGTACAGGAGATGCCAGAAAGCTATTACCGACTAAGTAAACTGATACTCTATGTTATTAAGTGTTTCACGATCATCATTTCATCAGTAACCGCAATTCTGTCTCAGTTAAAAAAAAAAAGGCTGATTTCCACTTAGTATGTGTGAAAAGCTGAGAGAAGTTATGTATTTTTTCCAAAGATCCAGGCCAATTGACTACTAGGACAGAATCTGTCTTCACTGGTTTATAATCTGGCCCTCTTGTACTATGCTTCTCTAGGAAGAATAGCGAATTTGGTCCATGTTTAAACTAAGTAGAAAAGTGGATCATTTTTATTATTTCATGTTTTAGGTTTGGGCAATGCTTATTTTGATTTTGATAGTTAACAAATGAGATGAAAATCCGTAACTACTAGAGGAAAGTAGTGCTAGAGAAACGCCATTTCCAGGTCTTGTACCAACCTGCTTCCCTACTTGGCTAAAAGCATTTCAAACTTAATGACAGCTCTACAGAAGAAAATGCTGGAAAAAGAATCATGTACAGGAGATGTTATAAAGCTATCAGTAAAGAATAGCCTTCTAGAGATTGTAGAGTTTGGGAGAAGCAGTGAATGTATTTTGCCGTCTCCTATTTGGGTACAGTCAATGCTTGACACTGAGATTCCATAAGTGACTTGATTTTTTTTTCTGCTCAGTGGGAGTAAATTGAGTTAGGAGAAAAATTGTGGTGTTTTGCTAATTGTAGTGGAAAGAATGCTTACCTCTGCGTTTGAGAGGCAAGACACTGAATCTTGAGATAAAGATTCAGTGTTGCTCCCTCTCCTATAATATGAAGCAGAAATAGAATTGCAGCGAACTAAACTGTGCCACTCTGTTAAAATAGTTCAATGTTTATTCATTAGTGAATCATTTGTTCATTCCTTCAAAAAAACATCCTACTGCGTGCTGATGATGTCAAACAACACACAGGTTCTTCTTTTGTAGGTAAGTCTCTGTGTGTGCAATGATTATCTGGAAAAGGAGAGGTGAAAAGAGGTCATCACTGATTGGAAATCTTGTAGCAACAGCTGTGACATCTGGTTTACAGATTGAATTTTTGATAAATTAGAATGGAAATCTGGGCTTTTTTTTTTTTTGCCTAAGGGGTACAGTAAGTACTCTCATGATTTAAAAGAGAACACCTGTTAGTTGAAGATATTAAACCACGTTAGCAGAGGAGACATAAGCTGTCATGTGACCTGAACTCACACTTCACTGGGGTAACTTCTTGGAGGCAAGTGAGTAGAACGTGTCCCGGAGTGACCACTCCAGTGGATTCTTGTCTCACAGAAGAACTTCGCATTAAATAGTTCTCATTCTAAGCCAGTAAGTGATAAGAAAGGACACTTAATATGAAACATTAGGGAACTTTAAGTGGCTATAAGTATCTCTAGACAAAATATAATACATATTTCATTTTTAGTTCTAGTAAAAAAAAATCTTCTGAGATTTCCTTAGGTCTCTGAGTAGGAACTTGGGTCAGAAGCCAAGTATGACATTACCATACAGCATGTACGACACTGAATTTTATGAGAAAAAACTAGGAATGAGGGCTATATATAATTATAAATCACTGATTCATCCATCCATTTATTCATCTATTCATTCATAAAATATTTATCAAGTATCTTCTACATTCTAGGCAGTGTGTCTACCACAGAAGGCATAGCAGCAAACCCTTTCTTCAGGTGAGTGTAGTGCTGCATCTTCAGACATTGAATTAGGCAGAATCCAAGAAAAAAATATTATAAAACCCCTTTCTCATAAAGTTCCATCCATCTACTGAGGTGAGGTTTAGAAGTAAGGTCACAATATTTACAAAAAATTATTTCTCTTTGCCGTGCCCCAGCTTGCTTTATGAGAACACACAGTCATCTCCCAAGAGCTCTGCTCAGCCTCAGTGATATCTCACATATGTTCCACGTGGAAACTAGAAGCCTTCATAAAATAGCTCCCCCATCTTTCCAAACCAAGCCTACCAGTCTCTTAGCAATTTTTATCACGGATAGATTCCCTTGCTCTTGTTTAAGGCCAACTCCTCCACTTGAGCTCCGGATTCCATCTTCTCATTCCTTCCATTTACATAGAAACTTAGCTCCAGGAATGAGTCCTTCTTTTTTCTGTTTTCCTCTCTTATAAGTTTCCCTCACTTCTAAATGATTCCCACCAGCATGAAAACATAATACACACAAAGTGCTTAGGACAGAACCTGTGTATCGTGATGGTGTACTGTATGTTGGCTATCAGTGCTGTTGCCATCATCATTCTATCATTATCATTTTCTTCGGAATCATCTATACTGAGCTTTGCCATAGTGGTAAGCATTAGGCCTTCCATATTCAAGTGTTGAAAATATTCACTTTAAAGATAGTTACTGAAACCAACATTAGATGCTCAAGGACAAGGAGAATAAAAAACAGGTTCTTAGTATTTTCTGCCTGTATGAAATTATTTTAGGAAATAGGAGGACAGAATGAGTTGATACCACAAGGTACATAATATGTGTGTTGGCTAATAGGGAGAGGCCAATGAAGAATAAAGAATTTTAAATGTTGTCCTCAATGATAGTGTATTTGGAGGAATCCTTAAAATGCGAAAGAAAAACAGCTAAAAAAAATCTTAGCTCAAGAGGAAAAATCATTTTTTTAGGGCATAAACTTTCTCTTCAAGGAGTTGTTCTAAATGGTAAGAACATGCAGAATTTTAAAAGTATATAGCAATGATATTTATTAGTGGATTCTCATTGTTATTTACAAGGCTAATCCTAAAAAATTACTATTCTAAAGAAATGTGATTTAAAATTAAGCATAGAATTTGACTTGAGAGTCATATATTCAAAGACCCCTGCTGCTCATATGTTGAGAGCTTTGGATCCCATGTGGACCTGGTGAGAAGGCATGCTGAAACTATATTCAGGCAGAGAAAGGCATAGTTTGGGAACTCTCAGAACCGTGACTCTGAGGAACCACCCAGAAACAAGACTTGCTGCTATAGTAGGCAGTTTAATTTTAGTAGTGCGGTGTCTGTTTTTCCTTCTTATGGTAATAGCGTCCTGACAGTAATTAGGAGAATCACTCCTCTTCTATTTGGTACAGTAAATAATGGTACTTATCTTTCTCTAGCCAATGGCTGGGTACATGCCTTCTCCGTGGAACAGAAGCTTTAAGAATGTGTTCAAAGTAGTGTCCATCCCTCCTAGAGCAGCCTTCTAAAGAGGTTTCCCCTTCATTCCCACTGTCTCCACACCCAGAACAGCTCTAGTTTCCGGCCTTCTGAACTCTGGTACCTTAGATATTCTTTTAGCTCTGCACACCTCTCAACTTTTCACGTTGTGTTTTACTTTTATTCCACTAAAAAGCGCAAAGCAATCTGTGTTGCATGCAACCAAAGAACCTTAACTGACACACATTCCTATCCAAGTGAGAAGACTGACAGCTGGCCAGTGGTAGTTGGGATGTGGCTACCTTCCCCATGATATGATGTTTGTTTTGGGGGGTTCAGTTTGAGGGTAAGTACAGATGAGAGGTGATTCTTCTGACTTCTGTCTGAGTTGGAGCAGGGATTCAACTCACCACAGAAATTACCAAAGGCTGAGCCATTTGATTCCTGGGAAGGGTGAGAATGAGAATGGGAGAATTTGACAAAAGCTAGGTAGAGAATCAGGGTACTGGACAAACTACATGGGGTTAATAGAATGCTCTAGTCTCAGCAGAAATTGAAATTCACTTCTAATATCAAGGCAACCAAAAAATGGAGTGTGGTGAAGATAACGTACCAATTTGGGGGCACAATCCCTGGGACTCCATCAAGTCGTGAAGTCTTGCATTTAAGGAAGTAAGACCATTTCAAGAATGAGCCATTTGAGGGTACTGGGTTGCCTAGCAGTATGATATAGAGAAGCCAGATAGGACAGGGTTTGAAACCTAGGCTCAAAATCTGGATTCTTCCACTGGTAATGATGAGAATTGGGGAAGTCGTTGAGGATTGAGATAAACGTGTCTTCCTCTGGGAGCTTTCCCTACCATTTCTCATTTTCCATCTTTCCACCCAGTGCTGGAGATTAGGTTTTGATACTCCTGATATGTATCCCGGTGATAATCTCTATTTTCCCTCCCATGGTGCCTGTGAACTTCATGTTAGTGTATTGTTTGTTTATCTCCCCAATCAGATTGCAAACTTCTCACAGCAGCAACCTTGTCTTTCTTATTCACCTTCACATCTTCAATGTCGAGCACAGTGCCTGACACTTAATAAAATTGTGTTGTCTACTGAGTAACCTAAAAGGAAGTTGAGGAGATGGAAGAGAAATAGAAGGAGATTCTGTTAAAAGCAAGGCAATGAAAAGTTATTTTTGCTTCCTGCAGTCTTACATTAGATAATGTATTTGTAAAGTGCTATATGGGAGGTCAATTCTAAGTGACAAAAATAAGAGGTTCCCCGGCAGTCATTACAGGATTCTTAATAAGTTAAAACTTTTCTAAAGCTTGTTAAATATTTTCTTATAGGGTGCTTTTTATAATGCCAGACCAATCTATATAGAAAATGCTTAACAATGACACATTACAGTTTTAATAGCACCTATTAAAGTGCTTTTCACATAATAGTTTTTCAGTAACTATTTGTTGATGGGGGCAAATACGTTAAACAAAATTGGCCACTTTTTATAAAACACTTTAAAGGTTAAGAATATCTATTTATGATTTAATTCCACAGTAACCCACATTAGAGCAAAAGATTACATGAGAATTTTAAAAACCGAAATAATCTTTCTTCCTGATATGAACTTTGTGTCATAACTCATTCTTGCTCATCCAGCCACTGAGGTTTGAATTCTGAACTGGGTTGTAACACATCTTGTCACTTGACACTTTCTTCCATAAGGAAGCTTTGATAAATCTGAAATGTACACATTAACTGTGTTAAGGTCTTAATCCTTCATGAAACAACATGTTCCTTTACCTATAGAGAAAAGAACTCTTTCCTCCTTCTGCAAGGAAATATAAGCTTGTACTATTTTAACAGGTAGACTTTGCCAATGAACTTCTGTCTTTATAAATCATTGCAGACAGTGATTCTTTGCAAAACAAGTTTCATGTAATATTTATGTAAGCAGCACATGACCTTGAATGAAAGCAAAGGTTATAAGAAACAGTGTTCTTATTGTTCGACAGAAGGCTTCTGTATTTTTGTTGGTTATTACTTACTCGGGTTGTATGTTATTTTTTATTTTGAATGGAGTAGAAGTTGTTTCTTTAAAAGCTAGGCTAGGAGGATTATGACATTTCCTTTTAGAATCAATACTATTTTGTTCTTTACTGGTAGAAAATCTCTTTCAACAGGCAAAGAGGAACTCTAGCGGTAGAGCTGAGTGTAGAATGTGTGTGGGTAAGGAGAACGTTAAAATGTCCTTTTGTCATTCACAGAGTTGATTCTGGAGAGAATCATGAAGGCATATGGAAAAGATCAGATATATGAGAGGTTGGGTACAGATTGTTGTGTTTGACAGACATGTACCACACTTCAACTTTTCAGATGAAAACAAAGTCTATGCAGTAATGGTAGGCAGCAATACTGGGTTCAAGGCCTGTAGACTGTATTAGCTGTGTGACCGTGGACAATTTATTTAACTTCTCAGAATTTTTCCTTGCCCATAGAATGAAATGCAGAGTCCTGACCTGGCTGTTTTGCATGATAAGGCTTCTCTTACCTTTTCTGCTTTCCAGACCCTTCTTAGCACTCTAAGGTTCACTTATATTCACTCCACATCTTCTCTACTTATTTTCTTTATCTTGCTATCTGAAATACTTTTGTGTATTGGTTGGTTTATTTATTTGGCTTCTCTTCACCAGAATATAGGTTCCATGACAGAGGGATCTTGGGTATTATTCTTACCAAATGCCAACCACTAGAAAAATGTCAGGAAATCAATTGGTACATAAAAATAATTGGTATCTCACATTAGTCGGAATGGCTAAATCTATAGATGTTGGCGAGGCCATGGAGAAAGAGAACACTTGTACACTGTTGGGGGAAATGTAAGTCAGTTCTACCCCTGTGGAAAGCAGTTTGGAGATTTCTTAAAGATCTGAAAATAGATCTACCAGCTGACTTGGCATTCTCACTCCTGGGCCTATACCCAAGGAAGTACATATAGTTCTATCAAAAAGACACCTGCATTTATATGTTTATTGCAGCACTATGCACAGAGCAAACACATCGAGCCAACTTAAGTGCCTAGCAACAGTAGACTGGATTAAAAAATGTGGTACATATACACCATGGAATACTACGCAGTCATAAAAAAGAACAGCATCATGGCACTTGCAGCAACATGGATGCGTCTGGAGATCATTCTAAGGGAATTATCATAGAAAGAAAGAACAGAATACTGCATGTTCTTACTCATAAACAGGAACTAAACACTGGGCACACATAGGCAGAAGAATGGGGACAACAGACACCGGGCACACTAAAGAGGGGAGGGAAAGAGGGAGAACGAGGTTTGCAACCACCAGTTGGGGACCATCTCACCACCAGGGGTGTGGGGGGTGGTGGAAGAGCTCATCAGAAGCCCGAAGCCCAACATTTTCACATGCACCCATTGACAATAAAATAAAATTTTGTAAAAAGAGAAAACACCAGAGGAAAAAAAATGATGAATAATTTCTGGGCATATACTCTGAAAAACTGAAAGCAGGGACTCAGACAGATACCCGTATACCTGTGTTCATAGCAGCATGATTCATGCTAGCTAAAAGATGGAAGCAACCAACGAGTTTATTGATAGATGAATGGAAAAGCAAAATAAGGTATATATTTGCAGTGGAATATTACTTGGCCTTAAAAAGAAGGGAAATTTGACTCCTGTTTCAACATGAGTGAAACTTGAAGACTAATTAGGCTAAGTGACATAAGCCATACACAAGGGGACAAACATTGTATAACCTCACTTACACAAGTAAAAGGTAGAGTAGTCAAATAAAGAGTAGAAATTAGAATGTTGGTTTCAGGGACTGGGGGAGGTGGGGGAATGGGGAGGTTGTGTTTAATATACGAAGTTTCAGTTCAGGAGGATGAAAAAGTTCTGGAGATAGATGTGAATGCATTTAATGTCACAGAACTGTATATTTTAAAATGGTAAATTTTATGTCATGCATATTTTATCACATACAAAAATTGGTGAATGAATTAGCGTGGAATTCCTTTGCATAAGCAGTTCTGGTCCCCTGAAACACTGTTCTCTGTCATTCTGCCATACTGTGTCCTCATTCTTCCTCCTACTTATACCTGCAGCAATTTTGACATTCTGGACTGAATAATTATTTGTTGTTAGGGAACTATCCTGTGGCAAGACTTGGAAAGAGATTAAGTGGCATCCCTGCCAGTAGCATTCTCTTGTCCAATTGTGACAATCAAATGTGTCTCTAGACATTGGGACATGACCCAGGATTGGGGTGTGGAAAGCAACATCGCCGCTGGTTAGAAAACACTGGTTTGGATGTAACTCTCACTATCTCCAGGAGTTGGGGCTAAGAGCTTCTTTTGTGTATCTGTTCTACCCTAGTGCCTCTGTTCTACCCTGTGCTTTCTGTCAGGGTCCTTACTGCATGCTAATTATACCACATCATTTCTACAACTAGACTTATAGCCATAGCACCTAACACAGAACCTGGCCTATATTGGTGCCTAATATATACTTGTTGTATTATTAATTTGAATCCAATTTTCTCATCTTCAAAATGGAGATAATACCCGATTACTTTCCCGCAATGTTGTGAAGATCATTTAATAAAAGAAGCAAAATGCTAAGGCATTATAGAAGAATGAATTAATGACTTTATTGTTATAATAAAATCTTTACTGGGCTCTACTAGACTGTTATCCTCCTAACCTCTTAATGTTTCCTATAGTTCATTTGTTAATGTTAAACAAAGTATTATATCTTACATAGTTGAGCTGTATTATCCAATAAGTCAGTGCTCAACTGGTATAGAGAAAGTACAATTACTAGGCATAATTTTATCTTTAGAAACTCAGCTTTGGTGTATACAAAGACTTTGGTTGGAAATGGACTAGAAAATTGCTAATTTGGGGACTGATCTTTGAGAATAAAGAAGTAAACCACAGGTAAAAAATGAATTTATTTGAGCTTATGAATTTTTACAAAAAAGTCTTATACTTAATATATCTAAAATAGACAGCTTAATTGTTGTCATTAATATACTATAAAGGTACTAAGTACAGAAGGAGAAATAAAAAGTGTGTTCAATATATCTGTTATGCTAGAAATACCTTAGAACTATGGTTTCACATTTGAAATAATCTTTTGTTGTTGCTGTTAGTCAGTTTGAGTCAAAATGTATTATAATCAGAGGGTTCATGTTCTTAGCAAAATAAAAAGGAATGCAATGTATTTCAAATCGCAAGCTAAAATAGAAGAAACTCATAATGGAATGACTACTAGAAAAATTTAGAGGCAGATGATGTAATAAGACCAGAACAAAAGGAATCATTGCCTGATAAGAAAAATGTGGGCAATCCCCCTTGGGTCCTCTCCCACTGTGGAAGCTTTTCTGTCCTCTCAATAAATCCTGCTTTAAAAAAAGAAAAATGCAATTAATATTTTTGAAAGAATAGTAGTATATCTTAAAAATTAAGAGTTAAATTGAGTTATGTGTTAAAATTGTTTTGGCCTGCAAAATATGGAAGAGTTGAGATACTAATTATGACCATTATTGTTCATCTTTCCATAAACCAAAAATACAATTTTAAGCGCCCCCCACCCCCAACCAACAGGACAGACCCCTCTTTGGGCCAAGGGAAACCTGAAAGTCTAAATTACAGGTCATAACAGAAAAGAAGGTTAGACATGTCTCATTTTACTCTCTCTCTTGTGGAGTTTTAGAAACAACTGACCAGTATGAACCTTAAATTAGAGATGAAAAGACTGACAAAACAGACTCTGTGGCAATAGGACACCAAATTTGAAACTGACTCTATCAGGTGATAGATAGCAGGCCCTAAAAGAAATAAAAAATTTTTATCCCAGCATATGTTTCTTCAACCTATTTTGAAATAGCCCTGCAAAGTCATCTTTTGTGAGGAAATATTTACATCTTTAGAGAACTTCCTTTCACATAGCCAGGTCTTTCCACATCCAGGTTTTCCCAATTCAGGAGGGATTAACTGAGTGTCTGATACCCTTAGAGTCTGAATAAGAGACATTTGTCATCTATTCTGTCTGAAACATGCTACTTAGATCCTTCACCTTCATATCAAGAATCTTGGCTTTCCCCTCTATCCTCAGCTTAACTAAGCACTTTTTTTTTTTCTGATTTCAAATTCTTCATACAGAGCTTAACTCTTCCTACCAATTGCCAATTAGTTAATCTTTGAATCTGGGTATGACCTGCAAACCTCTTGCTTGGAGATGTCCCACCTTTCCAGGGTCAACCAATGCAGATTTCACATGTATTGATTGATATTTTGCCTTTAACTTTAGTTTCCCTAAAAATATATAAAGCCAAGCTATAATTCAGTCATTTGGGGCACATATTCTCAGGACCTTTTGGAACTGTGCCGTGAGGCTAGATCACTTGTATTTGGCTCAGAATAAGCTTTAAAAAATATTTTCCCGAGTTTGGCATTTTTGTCAACATTTCTGTGTATCTATTTCCTCCTTATCATTTATTAGGCATTGATGTGAAGGGAACTGCAAAGTGGCTCATTTATCACCCAGTCCAATCCTTTTCCAGCATGGCTTTCTAAGCTTTTGAGACGGGAAGGCTAAAACTACATTTCCCAGACTCCTTTGCAGTTAGGATCCCACAGTGAGCTACATTTCCTCAAGCACATAGCCTGTGTAAAGGGTGCCTCTGCATGTGACCCGCACACTCTGCATGTGGGATGGCTTCCTCTGAAGTTGTGCAGAGTGGCACTCTTTTGTGGGTGAGACTTGGAAGAAATCAGTAATGAGTGGTTGGTGCAGAATCTCCGGTAAGTATGATGGTGAAATGTTTGGTTCTCCTGGGGGAAACTTTGGTAAAGAAAGTATTGGTCACACTATCATTGGCCTGGGCAGCGGGAGGAAGGATACAGTCAGAACTATTCCTTATAGCAAAAGAGAGAGTTCTTTGTTGAGTAGCATTTAAGCCATACAACCTGCCTTTTCCAGAAATTTTGTTTGCTTCCACAATCTTGTAATAATTCCCTTTTTGCATAAACAACTACATTGGGTTATGTTTTCAGAAACTATGCATTCTGACGAACACAATTTATTATGGCCGACATCTGTGATGGGTAGATAGATACAAAAATGGATGCATGCTCAATTCTGTTAACTTGTTCACTGATGTTCATCCTGAAGGACCCTGCAGTCTTATGGAGAGGGGCAGTAACAGGCATGCTAATGAACAAGAGTTACAATTTAACAGGTGCTGTTATATACTCGTCATAAACCGTGAAATGGGAGCACAGAAGAGGAACAATGGCCTTGGAAAGTAATGGACTAGAGAAGGTTTCACAGAAAATGTCAATTGCGTTAAACCTTTAAGAATGAATAGAACTCTCCCAGGTGAAGAAAATGGGAAAGATATTCAAGAAGGAGGAACAAAATGTTCAAGTTGTGGAGTGATGCAACAGCATGGCACATTCAGCAAACTGTGAGGAGTTTGCTATGCAAGCGGAGATATAGAGTTGATATCAGGGAGCAAAACCTAGGGGAAAAGGTAGGGCCTTGTATACCAGACTTAGAAGTCTGGCTTTGAGAGTTCTGAGTAGGGAAATGCCATATATTTCAGGAAGATTACTTGGGCAGCCATATGGAGAATACACCAGGGTAGGATGCTGGGGAGATTTAGGAGGAGATTTAACCTGAGGGAGAAATGGTGAGGTTGTATTACAAGGAATGGAGGGATGCAGATGGATCAGAGAGACCCTGGTTTCTGACCTGTGGCAGGAGCCCAACAGGTTGAAAGGGATACAATGGACCTAACTAAAGGGTTCTTGGCTTGGGCAAACAGTAGGAAGGTGAGTTATGCTTTTCAGTGACTGCACAGAGAGTATGTCACCAGTGCATTTAGTCTCTACCTCTATTTGGGAACAAGAAATATATGATAATCTATATTTTTATATGTTCATCTACTTTCACCCATCCATTCACTCATTCATTCTACAGGTATTCCTTGAGTACCACTGATGTTCTAGACACTGGACTAGGCATTGTGAATTCCTTCATGAATCAGTTTTTGATCTAAACTAGATAACAGACTTAAGGCAAACAATGATAGAATAATTAGTACAGTTAGGATGAGTGCTCTGAAGGACGAGCCCAGGATATTGTATGGTAGGGAAGGTTTAGAGATGTTGTGGACCAGGAAGGGAGGTGCTGTAGCCTTATCGAAGTATTGAGATGCAAACTTTTTTTTTTTTTTAAGAAAATTGTCTTTTAAAAAAACAAATGTGCTTGAGATACCTACCATCTAACTTCAACCAGATGACCATCATCAATACCTAAAAAGCAATATGTGCTGGAGAGG
The DNA here is from genome assembly GCA_963574415.1 of Tarsius wallacei. NCBI lineage: Eukaryota > Metazoa > Chordata > Mammalia > Primates > Tarsiidae > Tarsius > Tarsius wallacei. The sequence continues at coordinate 28,421 of CAUYQG010173374.1, forward strand.
ATGTGGGGAAAAGGGAATGCTTCTACACTATTGGAGTGTAAACTAATATAACCTCTGTGGAAAACAGTGTGGTGATTTCTAAAAGATCTAAACATTTACCTTCCATACAACCCAGCAATCTCCCTTTGGGAATATACCAGGAGGAACTCAAATCACTCTATGAAAAAGATGACTGCGCACGCATGTTTATTGCAGCATTATTCGCTATAGCAAAAACATGGATCCCACTGTGCTGACTGGAAGAAAAAAATGTGGTACATATACACTATGGAATATTTGTCCATAAAGAAGGACAAACACATGGCTTTTGCAGCAACTTGGATGGATTTAGAGTCTATCATACACAGTGATCTATCACAGAAAGAAAGAAATGAGTACCACATGTTCTCACTTATAAGCAGACCCGGAACATGTATCATAACACTATAAGAAAGGGTTTGGCTGTAGCAGGAAGCAGCCAGGGGAGGGAAAGGGGGGGTACCTAACATCAGTAAATGTACCTGATCTCAAGTGAGGCAAAGTGGGGACCAAAGGGAGGCACCAAATTTACCTGTATGATGACCATGTATCTACCTAATGCTGAATTGGACCCCATTAAAAAAAAATCTACTGTGCTATCCAGATTTCTTAAAGGCCAGTATTCTTATATCTTAAAGACATTGTGCTAAGGTGTCACTGTTGGTAATCTTCCTCTATGCAGGGCAAATTCTATCCATTTCATTCTGCCTTCTGCTGCTGTTAGTGGAGATCCTTCTGATTAATTATTAACCAGCGAATGTATCTCTAAAACACCACACTAAGTGGTAACATATTAAGGAAGACGAATTTGAGGTCTTATTCACACTTCTTGAGGGTAGGAAGCTGGACTCTGCGGACTGCCAATCCCATTAATCACTTTCTGTTAGATTTACTATGTGGTTTAGTTTGTTTTTCAGTGGGGATTCTTTTCTTCATTTGAAAAATAGGTATTTTCTGCAGATAAAGGAATTGCCTACAAGATCTACAGTGACACCACCCATACTAATTTATAGAGAAAGCCTGCATGGGTTACTAGGAAGAATATTTATGGTTCTGTAGGCCAATCTAAGTCCTATATTGGTCTTGGCTATTGTTTCTGAATGACACAGTCTGTCTCCAGGTGTATTGAATTAATCAAAGAAACTGGAAATAAAGTACAATATCAATTGATCTAGAGCAGTGTTTTTCAAACTGCAGATGGCAACTCATTAGTGGTTTGTGAAATCAATGGAGTAGGTTGTGATCAGCATTTTTTAAAATAGAAAATAGAGGAGGAAAAGAAGGGAAAATATCAGAGAATGTTGCATACAGAAAGAATAAGTAGTGTTTTATAAATGTTTAAAGTATATATGCATATATATATATACATACATATGTAACATGCATATGTATGTAATATGTATTATATATATTTATATAGAGTCATTTATTTATGTATCTACTAGGTCAATATGTAAAATATCACAGAAGTCTGAAAGTCATAGATCTAGAAAAAGAGTCTTAGAAAAGTTCTTTTCAGTGTAAATTAGTACAGCCTATATGGAAATTGGTACTGAGATTTCTCAGAGAGCTAAAGTTATATCTACCATTTGATCTAGTCATCCCAGTACTAGGTCCTTACTGACTGATTTACATCAATGGCCAACATTGCCTTCATTCTGATGATCCAGCTGGGTCAAGCATTCACCCATTTCCAGCCAGTTCTGTTCAGAGGAAAGAATCATGCAGTAATAAGGTTTCCCCTTCCAGACTGTGTATGAGGCAATATTTCTAAGATGGGGTTGGGAGAAGACTTTTTCCAACTAGTATCTGCATACTATGAAGTAGAATAAAGCAGAATAAATGACCTCTATCTCAAGGAATAGAGGTCATTATATAAAAAAAGACACCTGCACCCACATATTTATTGCAGCACAATTCATAATTGCAAAGATGTGGAATCAACTTAAAAGTCCATCAACTGATCAGTGGATAATGAAACTGTTGTATATATACATTATAGAATACTATTCTGTCATCAAAAGGAATGAAATAATGTCTTTTGTGGCAACTTGGATGGAATTGGAGAACATCATTCTAAGTCAACTAAATCAGGAACAGAAAACCAAATATCACATGTTCTCTCAATTGCAAGGATCTGCAAAGATGTAGAGAATGGTATAATGGACGGGGGGCGGGGGGAGAGGAGATAGAGGGATGTAAAGTCTTTTATTGGGTACTGTGTGAACAGGTTCGGGTAGTGGGTACACTTAAAGCCCAGACCAAAATCTATTTGTACCCCCAAAGCTACTGAAATAAAGGTCAAAAAAAATTTTAAGTCCCGTTCAGTCAGCTCTTCCATTAATATAACAATCCCAGATTAATATTTTTTATTATTGCTTAAAGCATACTGGAAACTGTTAAAACTGTTTGAATGGAGAATTATTTAACAGATTTTTAGCTGTAAATAAATGTTGGATAAAATAAGAAGTTAAAGTGACTCTTGGTTTGGTAAATGTATATTTGAAATACTAAATAAAATTACTTAAAGCTCTTAATGTTTACTAATTTTCTTATTTGGGAAGAATTCTACTTGTTTTTACATTTAAGACATTCTGTAACAAGTATATGAGAGGGATTGACTCAGCTTTTAAGTAAACTACATATGATAACTCAGAAGAAATGAAAGATTCAGACTTCTGACTTCTGTTTTTAATACCTAACAACAAATTGGTTTGTAATCTATGACTGTTTGTTACGAATAACTTTTTTCTGCCCCACATTTAGTATTATTTGTTTTTTTTTGAAGATTACTAACGTTTATTTTTTAATACTTTAGGGGCTACAAATGGTTTTGGCCTGGGCTTTGAGTGTACCCACCACTCCCACCTATGCACACTGTACCCAGTAGGTGATATTTCATCCCTCCCACACCTTCTGAGTCTCCAGTGTTCATTGTATCATTCTCCATGCCTTTGCAGATCCTTAGTTTAACTTCCACTTATAAGTGAGAACATGTGGTGTTTGATTTTCTGTTCCCGAGTTAGTTCACTTAGGATAATGTTCTTCAATTCCATCCAAGTTGCTGCA
>CAUYQG010173379.1:0-26166 GCA_963574415.1 Tarsius wallacei
CTTCCGCCTCAGCCTTCCAAGTAGCTGGAACTATAGGTGTGCGCTACCACGCCTGGCTAATTTTTTTTTTTTTTGAATTTATTGTAGAGATGAGGTCTCGCCAAGTTGCCCAGGTAGGTCTTGAACCCGCGGGCTCAGGCAATCCACTCACCTCAGCCTCCCAAGGCGCGGGATTACAGGCTGAGCCACCGAGCCTGGCTAAGTTTTAATAATTTTTAAAGACCAAAACCTATCATCTGAATTTTTTCTACTTGTACTTTCTTCCTTGCCTCAACTACTGTCTGTAGAATTCTTGACTTTTGGCTACACAGCCATTTGATCCTACTTATTCTATTTCTTTTCTTTTGTGTGTGGGGGGTCAGAGTCTCACTCTGTCTCCCAGGCTGGAGTGCAATGGCACAATTATGGATCACCGCAGCCTCGACCTCCTGGGCTCAGGCGATCATTCATCCTCAGATTCCAAAGTAGCTGGGAATACAGGTGCATGCCATCACGCCTGGCTATTTATTATTTATTGATTGATTGATTTTGTGGATACCAGGTCTTGCTATATTGCCCAGGCTGGTCTTGAACTCCTGGTCTCAAGCCATCCTTTGACCTCAGCCTCCCTCAGTGTTGGGATTATAGGTGTGAGTCACCAGCTTACTTATTCTATTTCTGAAATTGACTTTAGAATCTCTTTCTAAGACGGGCTCGGTGGCTCAGCCTGTAATCCCGTGCCTTGGGAGACTGAGGTGAGTGGATTGCCTGAGCCCGCAGGTTCGAGTCCCGCCTGGGAAACTTGGCGAGACCTCATCTCTACAATAAATCAAAAATTAGCCGGGCGTGGTAGCGCTCGCCTGTAGTTCCAGCTACTTGGAAGGCTGAGGCAGGATTGCCAGAGCCCAGCAGGTCAAGGCTGCGGTGGCTGGTAGCAGCCACTGCACTCCAGTCTAGGCGACAGTGAGACTCCAACTCAAAAAAAAAAAAGAATCTCTTTCTGGCCTCTGTTCCTACTGAAACTTTTACTTGTCTAAGAAATCTCATAGTAATAGCCTCCTAACACTTATGCCTTATTCTTTAGCCAATCATTTTCCATTCTGTCCTAGGATATGTATGTATGTATGTATGTATGTATATATGTATTTATTTGAGTCAGAATCTCACTCTGTCTTCCAGGCTGGAGTGTAGTGGCACGCTCACGGTCACCGCAGCTCAACCTGCTGGGCTCAGGTGATCTTTCATACTCAACCTTCCAAGTAGCCGGAACTACAGACCTGTGCCTCCACGCTTTGCTGATTTTTTGATTTATTGTAGAAAAGAGGTCTCACCATGTTGCCCACGCTGATCTCAAACCCCTGAGCTCAGGCAATCCTCTCGCCTCGGCCTCCCAAAGTGTTGGGATTATAGGCTTGAGCCACCACATCCGGCCTTGCTCAGCTTTTAGCTGTAGCTACCTTGGCTGTATTCAATAGTCTCTGGTTTTGAATCCTTAGCTTTCTATTCCAGCTCCTAATATTGGTTGCAGTCTCTCTTTGCTTTGATCACCTCCATGTGGACATACTTCTTTTTCATTCTGTGTACTCTCTCTGACCTAACATTATGATTCATAAACTCCTCATATCTGGAACTGTAGGTGAAAGCATTTTCACTGCCCCATTCTGGCCATGATTGACTCGGTCTAGCCCATAAAGCAGGAAAAATTCATCATTAGAATCATCATTCCAGCCGGGTTTGGTGGCTCAGCCTGTAATCCCGCACCTTGAGAGGCTGTGGTGAGTGGATTGCCTGAGCCCTGAGCCTGCGGGTTCGAGACCCGCCTGGGCAACTTGGCGAGACCTCATCTCTACAATAAATCAAAAATTAGCTGGGCGTGGTAGCGTGCGCCTATAGTTTCAGCTACTTGGAAGGCTGAGGCTGCGGTGGCCCGGAGCGGCCACTGCACTCCAGTCTGGGCGACAGAGTGAGACTCCAACTCAAAAAAAAAAAAGAATCATCATTCCAAAATTCAAATTATAACAGGGCAGTCTCTGATGTCAGTGCCAATAACAAAACGTCAATGTGGTTATCGAAGGTTTTGTGACTTGTTTGGGTAAAGGCACAAAGGATCTTTAGCAACCGAAGTCTGGTGGATGCTCACTCTTTGGGAACATGTACCATTGGAATAGAAGGCTGGCTTTGAGGAATTGACCAAGCTACAAAGGCAGACCCTAGAGAAAGTTACTTCGTGATTCAAGGGTGGGAGGGCTCAACAGTTGCAGCTGTCAATCAGAAGTTGTTGCTACTGCCATGGAGGCATAGGGTGGTGGCGGTCAGCTGGGCTGGCAGCAAATTTCACTCTCCGTGTTTTTACCATTAAAAAAAACACACACAGTGGCTCACGCATGCAATCCTAGCACTTTGGGAGGCGGAGGGGAGAGGATTGCCTGAGTCCAGGGGTTTGAAACCAGCCTGGCCAACTTGGCAAGACCTCGTTCCCACAATAACTCAAAAAATTAGCCAGGAGTGGTGCCTACTTGGAAAGCTGAGGTGGAAGGGTCACCTGAGCCCAGCAGGTCGAGGCTGTGGTGGCCATGACTATGCCACTGCACTCCAGCCTGGGCAACAGAGTGAAACTCCTACTCAAAAGATAAAAATAAAAATAAAAAATAAAAAAAGAACATTCATTTAGCCAGGCGAGAGAATGCATCCCTGCTGTCCCAGCTCCTCGGAAGGCTGAGACAGGAGGATCGCTTGAGCCTGGAAGTTTGAGACCTGCCTGAGCAACATAGCAAGAACTTGTCTCAAAAACAAAACAAAAATCATGTATGTAAGTCCTTGTTGATGAGTCCATTCATTCCTTCAATAAATAGTTAGTTAGGCACTGACTATATGCCAGGCATTCGTTAGGCACTGGGTACACCATAGAAAAGGAAAGGAGACACAATGACCTTCTTGGCAAGCTTTGCTAAATAAGTTGGCATGTGTTGTTCTTCTTTATTGTCTTGTCAATATTAGAATGGGTTTTGGACAAGCAGATGTGGCTTCCAGCCAGGATATTTATGCAAACAATTCTCAGATGTGCCATAAATGTGTCGCCAAGACTAACATTAGAGTCTCCATTCCTGCTCAGGAATAATGACATAGTTTTTCGGTAAATATCACCCTTCACAGGCAAATTACACACACTGGTGGTTTCGGGATGTTTTAAGGTTTCCAAGAAGTTGTTTTTTTCTTTCTTTTTTTTTTTTTCTACTGACAATCCCATTATAGTAATCTCAAGAAAATCCCAACCTGGAATCTTACAGAGTTAATCACCACAACACAATTTTCAGCAGTATACCCATATGTTCATGCTGTCAAGAGCCCTCGGTGGCCCCAAATCCTTCTCACAGTAGGATTTATAACAATAATGTCTCTTGAGAAGAAACTAGTTCATATCACAGAATTAGTGCCCATCAAGAAAGAACACTTAGATAAATGAAAAGGCATGTCATATTCTTGGCTTGAAAGGCATACATTGTAAATGTGTCATTTTTCCTGAAAGGAATCTATAAATTTATTACAGCCCAAGAAAAATTCTAATGGAATTCTTTTGGAACTTGGCACAAAATGTCAAAGCATTTCTGGAAAAATAAAAATATCCAAGAAGATCCTAATCCAGAAGGAAGGACTTTGCCAGTTATTGAACTGCAGTATTTACTGCTGACACATGGCTGCAGGAACAGACAGATGAGTAAATATTGAGTACAGCAGCAGATTCTAATATGAATGGGATCGGATTATATAATAAAGTGGTGAAAAGAAATGTGTTATTCAGACAACTGGCTCGTCACTGGAAAAAAGAGTAAAATTGGATCTCTACCATGAACTTCCAGATGGAATACAGATTTTTCAATTTTTAGAGAAATTTTAAAGTACTAAAAACTTTTAGATGAACATTTTTATAATTTTTAAGTGAAGGAGGACTGGAAGCCTGAGACTTACTTGGCTGTCCGGGCATCAGATACCCCAACTCCAGGAGAGGGATTCCCCACTGTGAGTGATCTTGGTGTGACACAGTACACCATCTCCTGCTTTGGGAGCTAAAGGAGACCAACCCTCCCCCAGCCCACACACATGGCCTTGTGGGAAACTCCCTGTGACTTGCTGATTAAAGAGGAGAACATTCAAGACTAGTTTCCAGATGCCTCTTCTCCCCCCACCCCATACACAGACACTAGCACAAGTAGGACTACTGCTCCAAGTTTTTACCCATTTAGGGAAAGACTTGAAGGACAATTGAGAAGGAAAATCTTCCTAGGAGCAGAACTCTAAGTACTCTTTTGGATCCAAGGGAGAAAAATGTTTCCGTCAAGGGACACATTAAAGAGTCCATTGAATAGGAAAGTGAAACTCTTACATTGCCATTTCTTGGCAAACAGAAAGCGAATGTAGACTGGGTGATTGATTCTGACTATAAAAGAGAAAGAGTTATTTCATCATAATAGGGGTAGAGCAGTGATCTCCAGAGAGCCCTCTTCATACTCCATAGCTAGTGTTAAACTCAGCAGAGGACTCTGGTAACATGACGCATGACCCAGGCAGGACTGCTGAGGATCAGATCCCTTGGAAACGAAAATTTGGGTCATCCCAACAAGTTAAGAACCTCAACCAGCTAAAGACCGAGTGGAAAGCAAAGAATCATTTTTGTTGTTTCAAAGATGGTATAAATGTATTTTGGCTTATAAGTCCCAGGAAGCAGACTGACTAATTTTAACTTGTCAATATAGCCCCATTTTAAGCATAAGGTCTGTTCACATTTCAGAGAAGATATATCTTCTTGTTACCAATATCTCTGCAGAGGAAGTTTATAACATCTGCTGTGTTTTATCTTGCTCTCTCTTCAACCTCCCTCATCCCTGCCTCCTGGCCCTTGGAATTCTCTCTCCGACGCGCTCTCTTTCTGCTCTGGGATACTTCTTCACTCTCTGCAGTCTTTCAGTTCACCTGTTATTTCCCACCTTCATATACTTGCACCTTGAGCGCTTCCTCTGGCCCCTCCTGCCATGGCTGCTACTACCTACTACCATTTGAGATTTCAGCCTACAGTGCTCTCTGAAGCCTCACAAGCATACAAGTTCTGACAATTAGGTTCATGAACCATCCTAGAAAAAATGCTGCATACCTCATTGCTGACTATCACTGCGGTCACCTTCCAAGTACTCCCCTTGGGAAGTTAAGCAATGATGCCAGCACCTAGTCCACCCATCAGAGCAATTTGGGAACTCTTTTTCTGGAAGAGCCAGCAGAGCTGCTGTCATTATGTATTGTCATTATCTGACAACGAAGTTCTCGAACTTGCCACTGTGCGCTTACGTTGGCAGCCCTCTGCAAATAACAGTATTGAAACACCTCTCCCTACTTACACCTGATCTGGCCTCACCTGATCTGACTTTTTTCTTTATCTGAAGATGAAGGAACTATTGAAAGGAAGACACTGATGACATTCAGGACATCAAGGCTAACATGACATGACCACGGCTCTGATGACCATTCCAGAAAAAGAGTTCCAAAATTGCTTTGACAGGTGGGCTAGGCACTGGTACAGAGCATAGCTTCCCAATGAGAGTACTTCCAAGGTGTCCATAGTGATATTCAACAAAGAGGTATGTAGCACTTTTTCTAGGATGGGTTCGCAAACTTAATTGTCCAACAGAATTGACCACTTCTTTCTTATTTCTGTCAGAGTACCTACAAGACTTTATTGTCATCATATACTTGTCTGTTTGTCTCTGCTAAGCAGATTTACCTTTAAAATCTGGCACAGAGTCTAGCACATAGTAGGTGCTCAGTGATGCTGTAATCTAAATTAATGAATCGCCAGTGTGAGAGGCAGCAATAAAACTTGAGAATGAATACGCTTCAGCCACAGATTTTAAATGGAAAAAAATATTCCTCTAAGTTTACCTTATCCTAAATAACTAAAGCTTATATCCACAAGTACTTAGAAGGAGCCAGAACTAATTCTGTCCTCGAGAACATGTAAAATATATCCATTTCTTAGACTCATTATTTAAGAGGGAAAGGCCAGGTCAGTTCCTAAGCCAGTAGGTCCAAAATGATCAGAGAAACAACCAATCAGCGATTTTCTACCTTTGAATGTGGTCATGTGACTTCTTTCTCTTTTCTGTTCTTTTTTTTTTGAGTCAGAGTCTCCTTCTGTCTCCCAGGTTAGAGTGTTGAGGCATGCTCATGGCCACCACAGCCTCCAGCCTACTCAAGCAATCCTTCTGCCTCAGCCTTCCAAGTAACTGGAACTAGAGGCATGTGCCACCATGCCCGCTAATTTTTTAACATATTATAGTGACGAGGTCTGGCCAAGTTGCCCAGGCTGGTCTCGAACCCCTGGGCTCAGGAGATCCTCTCGCCTCGGTATCCCAAAGTGCTGGGATTACAGGTGTGAGCCACTACGTCCGGCCTCTTCTGTTCTAAGGGCAAGAGGAAGAAACAGAAGGACACAACAGAAGTCTTTAGCACAGTTTTCAGGGTTTACTGCTTCAGTGGTAATTAAGGCTTGCAGGAGTTGGGCACAATTGCTGTGTGTCAGACTCTCCTTTTTTGTAAGAAACTTCAGTCACAGCTGGGTGCGGTGGCTCATGCCTGTAATACCAGCTCTTTGGGAAGTGGAGGCAAGAAGATTGCCCAAGCTCAGGGGTTCGAGACCAGCCTGGACAACTTGGCAAGACCTCATCTCTACAATAAATCAAAAAGTTAGCCAGGCGTGATGGTGCAGGCCTGTGGTGCCAGCTACTTGGAAGACTGAGGTGGAAGGATCATCTGGGCCCAGCCAAGTCGAGGCTGCAGTGGCCGTGAGCATGCCACTGCACTCCAGCTGGGGTGACAGAGTGAGACTCTGACTCAAAAAGCAAAAAAAAAACTTCAGTCACTCACAGACCAAGTTTTTCCTTTCCTAGGTATGATCATTTGCAGGGTAAACATGCTACATATTAATGGCAAGTGAGATTCTGGGAAATTTGTATTTTCCTTTTTATTTCCCCCAAGGATATTTTTTTTCAGGAAGCCTATTTTTGTCCTCTACGGTTGTCAGGAGTATATTTAATATGACAGGAGTCTATGACAGCTCCCAACAATTTCTATTTCCTCCTGAGTATGTTTCAGTCATCTTTTATGTGGTTGGCCTGCCTAATTGTAATTATGACTCCACTACACACGGGGCTGCCCACATTTAGCTTTCTGCTCTGCTCATGGAGATATATTTTCAATCCACGTACTTAGAGCAAATTAAGTTTCATTGGAAAGATACATTAAAGCTTTAGGGATATTAGTGGCCATTTTATGTACTAAAGCAGTAATCTACCAAATGTTCCTTAGTGATCTGAGAAAAAAAAGTGTCAACTCTTTCGTGGTATTTAATCTGCTTCTGGGAAGTTAGACGAAGGGAGGACTCAAGCTAATATAAACAAATGGGTAATCCTAGATCTTACCTTTTCTAAAATCAATACTATTGCCACCCTGATTGAGCATGCACAGGAAATGTGCTCAAAGGTACAGGACCAGCTCTCTAAAAACTGAAATGCTCCAGTTTCCTCTCTCAAGAACATAACCTAAGGGGAAATTCTATTTCTTTCTCACAACTTCTCTCAAAGTTAGTTCTTTGCACACCAAGTCATAGTTATAAAATGCATGTATTTCTAAATCTCAGGTTACCAAATATCAGATGTTTCCTGTACATGTTTGTATTATCTTGAAACACATTCACCATTTGAAACTTAGAAAGTCAATATTTATCAAAATAAATAAAAGAGTGGTCCTTCAAAGACTTGATAAATAAATTTTCCATTCTCTTAAAATCACCACTGAATCCTTCACCTTACAACTTGGAGGGAAATCCACACAATCTTTTTTTTCCCAAGTAATCTGAACAGAATGGACTAGTCCACAAGTATCTATTGAGCATTTAATAGGGCAGGCACCGGGCCCAAAAATGGAGATAAAATAATGACTAAAAGAGATATCATCTTTACTTTCATAAAATTTAAAAAACAAATGGGGAGACTGACATAAACAGATCTTCGTATACTAAATGTCTAATCAAAATTCTGAGGGGAGCCCAGAAGGCGTCTTCTTCGTCCATATAATTGAGGGAAAAAAAATCTGAGGGTTTTGATTCCAATAGTCTATTGAATCCCTTCTTAACAAGGTCACTGCTGGCCTTCACATGACTGAATCCACTGGCCAGTTTTTGGTCAATCTTAGTGTTAGGGCACACTCCCAGTGGGGTCTCCAGAATGTTAGGTCAGCCCTGCCAGGGGCGTGAGGTATCGGTGTGTGCTCCAATGCCTCATGAAAGATGCGAAGAATTGCACAGAAGTTAGACTGGAAAATATAGATTATTTAAATAGTAAGTTAGAGAGAGAGAGACAGAGAAAGAGAGAGGAGATTTACCTCCCCAAGGTAAGGAAGGAAACCAAACAGGAAACATGGAGACAGCCATAGCTCAAAGAGCACATGGTCACACCAGAGTCTAGAAAGGCAATGGCAAATGGCTGCTCATGGTTGAGTCCTTTTAACCCTTTTCTTTGATGGGGAAGGGTCATTAAGGTGATTGGATGGTGGTCTGCTCTACATCATTACAAAGGGGCAGGTAAGCGCAGGTACTGACGTCGGGTAATGGACAGCAGGTAGAGGAGTAGGTTAGTCACATGATTGCTGCCATGGTGGGAATTTATCTATGTCACATAGCCCATGAAGGGCTGATTAGGTGAACCTGGGTCTTGTGGGTGGAGGCAAATACTTGAAATAGAAAAGCTAATTAGTACAAAACAAGCTAGGGAAGGGGGTTATAAAACAATTATCAATAGCTACCTCTGATAAACTGGTTCCATCCTTGGCTAGTTATTAGAGGATAAGTTAAATGAGTTGCTATGAAAACATGAGATTTAGGCAATGTCAAAATGGCTACTCATTGGGTATATTAAATCCATGCTATGTCCTTTCATCTAGCCTCTCAAAAGCTTTTGATACAGTTGATCATGCCTCTGGTTCTAAACATTTCTTCAATTAACTTCCAATTCCAAAGCTTTAAATGCTTATGACTCTGCTGGGCTCGGTGGCTCAGCCTGTAATCCCACGCCTTTGGGAGGCTGAGATGAATGGATTGCCTGAGCCCGTGGGTTTGAGACCCGCCTGGGCAACTTGGTGAGACCTCATCTCCACAATAAATCAAAAAATCAGCCGGGCGTGGTAGCGCGCACCTGTAGTTCCAGCTACTTGGAAGGCTGAGGTGGAAGGATTGCCGGAGCCCAGCAGGTCGAGGTTGCAGTGGCAGGGAGCGGCCACTGCACTCCAGTCTGGGTGACAGAGTGAGACTCCAACTAAAAAAAAAAAAAAAAACTTATGACTCTTAAATTCATATTTTCAACCTAACCATTTTCCTAGATGTGACACATCTATATCTATCTGCCTACTCAACATTCCTATCAGTCAGCCAGAAGGCATCTGTCCCAAACTGAATTCTGAATTCCTTTTTCACTTGTCACAATCTACTTCTCTCCTAATGTTCCTTATTTTATTTAATGAAGCCTCCCTTAATTCAGCTGGTCAGGCCAAAAATCTTGGAATTGTTCAGAACTTTTCTTTCTCTCCAGCCACATTCAACTTATCAGGAAATCCTGTTGGATTTACTTTCAACCTATGTATCACAATTTTTCCATCTCCTGCTCCCATCATCACTACTATCTCTGTTCAAGACACCATTTTTTATCATCCATATCTTTCCAGGAGACTCTTTCTTCCAGGAGTCTCAATCTGTCACCCAGGCTGGAGTGCGGTGGCACATTGCTCCTAGTCACCACAGCCTCTACCTTCTAGGCTCAGGTAGTCCTTCCACCTCAGCCTTCCAATTAGCTGGACCCACAGGCATGCGCCACCACACCTGGCTAATTTTTTGATTTATTGTAGAAACAAAGTCTCACCAAGTTGCCCAGGTTTGTCTCGAATCCCTGAGCTCAGGCAATCTTCTCGCCTCCGCTTCCCAAAATGCTGGGATTACAGGCATGAGCCACTGTGCCTAGCTTTATAATACACTCTTAACTGATCTGTTTAATTCCACTCTTTTGTTCTATGCTCCGTACCATGGAGAGAGAGTTTCATGGGTCAAATCATGCGATTCTCTTTTTCTATGTCTTTTCAATGGCTTCCCACCACACTTAGAGTAGAATCCTTACCATGGCATATAAGGCCTTACATGATCTGGTTTTTGCCTCTCTGTTCATCTTTTCTCCTATTCCTCTTACTATTTCTTGAGTTTTCTTTGTACTTTCCTGCCTTGAGACCTTGACATTTGTGTCCACCTTCCTAGAATGTTGCTCACCTAGATGTCACTCATGGCTCTCTTCTTTCATTCATATATGTCTCTGTTCAAATGTCAGCTTTTCAGAGAGACCATTTCTTTCTGCCCTATCTAAAACAACACTATCGCTGGGCTCGGTGACTCAGCCTGTAATTCCAGCGCTTGGGGAGGCCGAGATGAGTAGATTGCCTGGGCCCGTGGGTTCGAGACCTGCCTGGGCAACTTGGCGAAACCTCATCTCTACAATAAATAAAAAAGTAGCCGGGCATGGTAGCACGCGCCTGTAGTTCCAGCTACTGGAAGGCTGAGGCGGAAGGATCGCCAGAGCCCAGCTGGTCGAGGCTGCGGTGGCTGGGAGCGGCCATTGCACTCCAGTCTGGGTGACAGAGTGAGGCTCCAACTCAAATAAAATAAAATAAAATAAAAATAAAACAATACTATTTCAACTCCTCTTGCCCTCTATCCTCTTGATCTGCTTTATTTTCTTTCTAGTTCTTATTGCCCATTGTGTGTATGAATATATGCATGTGTTTGTTTGTTGTGTGTCTCCCATTGGGATGTAAGATTCAAGAACACAGGGATTTTTGTTTCATTTACTCTTGTATCCATGTGAGGTAATTGTCTGGACATAGACTCTTTTTTCCCCCATAGCTGGCTTCCTTCTGCCCCCTCCCTTGGGGAGCAGCCTCTGGTCAAGGCTGGTCTCTGAAAGAGATGCATATTCCCAGTAATGACTCTTGAGATGTGGGGGTGATTGAGAAGAGCTGAGGACAATGTGGCAACACCTTTACTCGCTGGAATTGTAAACCCCATCTAGCAACGCCAATAATTAACTTGCTTGATTGCAAAATGCTTACCTTACTGTCCCGAGGACTGGAGTCTTTCTTCACCAACCGGCTGCCATCGGTGCCTCCTGTAAGTTCTAATAAACCAGTGTCATTCCCAAACGGACTTTCGGATGACTTCTTTGGGAAAAAGTAAAATACATCACGTACAAGTCCTCTCAGATTTGGGGATGCCATGTTACAACCCACAAAGCCTAGTATGATCTGCATAAATGAATGTGACAAATAGTATAAAGGAAAATTACAATAAGATATTATACACGGAGCTAACTTAGATTGATATCATTAAAGGCAATGAAGGAAGAGAATATACATTCTACTAAGCTTTCGTAAGCGAAAAGACCAGCCACGTCATTGTAGATAACAGAGTTCTGGAACATTCTCAAGACAGTTGCACACACTTCCTTCTGAATTGACCCATTGGTGGTAGGCATAAAAGCTCTATTGAAGAAAAACGTTTTTCCATGTATAGTTTGGTTTTGCTTTTTCCCAGAGAAATGTGACCAGTAATTTCTCATTTATCTGTGTAACAGATCTGTTAGGTAGTTGGACAAGAAAGATGAAAGGAGAAGGAAAACGAAAGGAATAATACCAGTTTTGTCTTCGTAAAAAGGCAACGAAACAGAGAAGTCTTGTGATAGACCCGGCACAATAGTGGTAGGGCTAGACATGTAATTGATCTTCCTAACTCATTACTGATCTCTGCGTCCAGGACCTGAGATGGAAGAAAAAAAAAGAGGAGTGGCATATCTATCCAGAGTGGATATGTTTTCCCTTATATCTCCTCAACCCTAACCACCGTCTACAGTTCTGATAGTGACTTCCTTAAGGTCTGTCATGTAGAGAGTAAGAAAGGCATAGGAAGAAATTAGGGGTTCTATAAATACCCGTTAAATGGATAAATTCTTTGGTAATAGAAAAGGAGACTAGAAAGAAGATTTTGTTGTGTTGATGTAGTCACAGGTATACACACAATTGTAATTATATACAAGTACAATTCCTAATGATTGGGGTCTATGAGATTAAAGGGAATTTAATTAATAGCATAAAAAGAGCTGGGCGCAGTAGCTCACACCTGTGATCCCTGCACTTTGGGAGGCTGAGGTGAGAGAAGTGCCTGAGCCCAGGGGTTTGAGACCAGCCTGGTCAATTTGACGAGACAGCGTCTCTACAACAAATTAAAAAATTAGCTGGGCATGGTGGTGCACACCTGTAGTTCCAGCTACTTAGAAGTTTGAGGCAGAAGGATCATCTGAGCCCAGCAGGTCCAGACTGCAGTGACTGTAAGCGTGCCACGGCACTCCAGCCTGGGCAAAAAACTGAGACTAAAAAAAAAAAAAAAAAAAATCATAAAAAGAATGAGAACTTATGGAATTAGAATATGAAATTTAGTGGATACTTTATATTCATTTCCCTAGCGTCTTTACTTTTATACTCAGTTACCTTTCAAGTACCAGATAGTTCTAATTTATGAAAAGTATGTTTTTCTTCAAAATTATAAAGAAACTAAGTCTGATATTTGTTGATGTATCAGATTTAATTGTGTAACTCATGTTTTCCCACTCCAGGCCAAGAATATGGTAAGACCCAAATAACAGAAAGCAGTATCTGTTGACTTGGCCCTATTAACTCCTCAAATCCTGCCCCACTAGATATAGGCAGTCTTCTGAGAATGTTCAGGGTTGTGTGTACATTGTGCTGCCCCTGGTTACAACACAACCTCTAAAGTTTCTTGCCTTTGTGCTCCTGAGTTGGGCCTTGTGGGTCCTGGGCCCTCAGGCTGTTTCTTTGTTTATGCTTCTCTGTGTCAAGATCTCTGATCCTTCGCCTAGTTCACTCTCATCTCTTCTGATACTTGTCCTTTAACTACCTTTTCAGATGCACAACTTGTTCTGTTTCTTTTTCTTCTGTGACCTATTGAAGCACAGTAGTTCTTATCTGCAGTGTCTGGACATCCTATGTATGTAATAAGCTTCCGCAATAAGCCACTTTGACCCAAGGACCAGCATATAGTGTTTGTCTTGTTTTCTACCCATCAGGAAAGAAGGAAGGATTATGAAAGGTAATGTTGAGTGGCTTCTCAAGAGCCATTCCTAACGTCTTTTTTTTTTTAAATTATCATAAAGATGTAGGGTACAATTCAGGGTTAGGTATACAAACATTGACTATGCAGGTACCCTTGTTGATGAGGTATGCATTCCTAACCTCTTATTTATTGATGTCTCCCACTCTACAGCCTAAAAAATGGAATACTTGCTTTTCCATTTTTCCTTGCATCTAGAGACAGCCCTGGGACCCAATTCTGGTCCATGGGCTGTCATGAAATCACCTATATAAAATTACTTTCATGTTCTAAGCCCTCGGAGAGGGTTAAGACTGATCAACACATTCTTTCTTTCTTTTTTATTTTTTTGAGTAAGTTTATTAGAAGATAGGAAAGCTGTCAGCAGCGAGAGGGGGCCCAAAAGTAGGCTGCCTCTTTTTTTTTTTTTGAGTTGGAGTCTTACTCTGTCACCCATGCTGGAGTGCAGTGGCTCGTGGTGGCTTATGGTCACCGCAGCCTTGACCTGCTGGGGTCACGTGATTCTTCCACCTCAGCCTTCTAAGTAGCTGGGACTACAGGTGTGCCACACCACACCCAGCTAATTTTTTTTATTTATTGTAGACATGAGGTCTCGCCAAGTTGCCCAGGCTGGTCTCAAACCCATGAGCTCAGGCAACTCTCTAACGCTGGCCTCCCAAAGTGCTGGGATTATCGGCATGAGCCACCGTGTCCAGCTTTTTTTTTTTTTTTTTTGAGTGAGAGAGTCTCACTTTGTCACCCAGGCTGGAGTGAAGTGGCACACTCACGGCAGCCTTGACCTGCTGGGCTCATACGATTCTTCTGCCTCAGCCTTCCAAGTAGCTGGACCTACAGGAGTGTGCCACCATGCCTGGCTTTTTAAAAATTTACTTATTGTAGAGATGAGCTCTTGCCAAGTTGCCCAGGCTGGTCTTGAACCTGCGGACTCAGGCAATCCTCCCACCTCAGCCTCCCAAAGTGTTGGGATTATAGGCGTGAGCCACTGGGTCCAGTCTAACACATTCTTTCTTAAACTGTAGAACTAAAACTGCTTAAGGACAAAAGCTCAGTTGACAGACAAAGCAATTTCAATCCCCAGGGACCCCCCCCCATATCTTTCTCCTAGACTCCCTCTGTGAGTTCACACTCCCACTGGGGGGGTCTCCAGAATGTTAGGTCAGGTCTGCTGGGGGTGTGGGTGTCTTCTGTGCGATCCGAAGCTGCATGAAAGATGCAAAGAATTGCACAGAAGTTAGATTAGAAAATATAATTTATTTACAAAGTAAATTTGAGAGAGAGAGAGAGGAGATTCGCCTCCCCAGGGTAGGGAAGGGGGCCAAAGCTTAAGAAAGCTTAGCCTAGCCAGGCTTGGTGGCTCAGCCTATAATCCCGCGCTTTGGGAGGCTGAGGTGGGTGAGTGGACTGCCTGAGCCCGCGGGTTCGAGACCCGCCCGGGCAACTTGGTGAGACCTCATCTCTACAATAAATAAAAAAATCAGCTGGGCATAGTAGCGCATGCCTGTAATTCCAGCTACTTGGAAGGCTGAGACGGAAGGATCGCCGGAGCCCAGCAGGTCGAGGCTGCAGTGGCTGGGAGCGGCCACTGCACTCCAGTCTGGGTGACTGAGTGAGACTCCAACTCAAAAAAAAAAAAAGAAAGAAAGGTTTGGCATAATAATCTAACCTGTCCTTGTCTTGCATCTGATGGAGATTTACTGAGGGGGTGGGGTAGGCTTCCAGCTTGGCCTGCAGTAAAATGTCTGAACACTTCCTAAAACCTGCCTATTGGAAATTTATCTATCAATGTCCAACCGGTGCCAGATTCAAAGTGTGTCAGTCTAAGCAAAAATGGTTATACTGAGGCAAAATGTGAACTAAGTTTATTCTAAGTTTCTCAGGGTCCCTCCTTTCACCCTCCACAGTAGCTCACCACCTAGGAGGTAGTATCTGTTGGTCATGGGACTTACTTTATAGATAGCATCCACTGTAAAACCTAAGAATAGTATTTGAGGTGTTTTCAGACACCCAGGCCCAGAACACTAGGAAGTTTGTTGGTGAGGCCTCTCCCAGAAATTGACACTGCAACAGGAAGACAGTCTCGACAACCCCCATGACATCATCAACCAATCAGCTCCTACCCCTCTTCCTGCCAATTTCCCTTTAAAAGCCCCATCCTTTACTGGATTAAAAAAAAAGAAAAAGTGGTACATATACACAATGGAATATTACACAGCCATAAAGAAGGACAAAATTATGAACTTCACAGCAACCTGGATGGACTTAGAGGCCATAATACTGAGTCATCTATCACAGAAACAAAGAACCTAGTATCACATGTTCTCACTCATAAGCAGACCTTGAACAACTATCATAATACTACAAGAAAGGGATTGGCAGTAGCAGGAAACTGCCAGGGGATGGGGAGGGGGGCACACCTCATCAACAAGGGTGCTTACATAATGAACATTTGTATACCTAACCCTGAATTGTACCCCACATCTTTAAAATTAAAAATTAAGCTGGGCTCGGTGGCTCAGCCTGTAATCCCGCGCCTTGGGAGGCTGAGGTAAAGTGGATTGCCTGAGCCCGTGGGTTCGAGACCCACCTGGGCAACTTGGTGAGACCTCAACTCTACAATCAATCGAAAAATTAGCCGGGCATGGTAGCGCGCGCCTGTAGTTCCAGCTACTTGGAAGGCTGAGGCGGAAGGATTGCCGGAGCCCAGCAAGTCGAGGCTGCGGTCGCCGGAAGCAGCCACTGCACTCCAGTCTGGGCGACAGAGTGAGACTCCAACTCAAAAAAAAAAATTAAAATAAAAAAAATAAAAAGGCCGGGCGAGGTGGCTCATGCCTGTAAGCCCAGCATTTTGGGAGGCCGAGGTGAGAGGATTGTCTGAGCCCACAGATTCGAGACCAGCCTGGACAACTTGGCGAGATCTCATCTCTACAATAAATTAAAAAATTAGCCATGTGTGATGATGGTGCATGCCTGTAGTTTCAGCTACTTGGAAGGCTGAGGTGGAAGGGTCAACTGAGCCCAGCAGGTGGAAGCTGTAGTGGTCGTGAGCATACCAGTCCCCCCT
Organism: Tarsius wallacei; assembly: GCA_963574415.1. Lineage (NCBI taxonomy): Eukaryota > Metazoa > Chordata > Mammalia > Primates > Tarsiidae > Tarsius > Tarsius wallacei. Next base: position 16,302 of record CAUYQG010173379.1, read on the forward strand.
CCACCCCGCCCCCCCGCCCCACCACCCCGTCAGGGCTACAAGAGTGAGATTCTGACTCAAAAATAAATAAACAAATAAAAGCCCCATCCTCCGAATTTTTGAGGAGACAGACTTGGGTGTTTTCTCCCGTCCTTCTCAGTCAGGTGTTTTGCATATTAAACTCTTTCTCCATTGTACTGGCTGTGTCAGTTTTGGTTTTTCTGAGCAGCAGGTCTTAGGAACCTGATCAGGATGATCAAGGATAAAGAGATTTGAAAAAATCTGCTTCCCTAATAAAAGAGTAGATATAGCTGGTATTGCCTTTATCCCTTCATCCCCCACCGCCCCTGCCCTCTCAAGTGCAGAATTGATGACTGGATCTGCAGGATCCTCTCGGACCACAAGAGGAAGGTCAGGAAAAGCACAGATACAGAGACTCTGACCTCACCGAGGCCAGGAACTATCCACAGACAGGCTTCTTGTTAAGTGAGAAAAATAAACCTCTATCTGATCAAGGGATTATAAGAGGCTTTACTGTTATTTGCAAGTGAATGCAAGTTTAACGGATGTACAGGCACTCTACCACCACACACCACAACTCTCTTTAATTAGAAAAGCCAGTGCTTTGTAAGCAGAAGCCCAGGGATTCTTGATCACCATGGAAGAGTTAAGATGCTTCTATTTTTTTTTTTTTTTTTGAATTGGAGTCTCTGTAGCCCCGACTGGAGTGCAGTGGCCGCTCCCGGCCACCGCAGCCTCGACCTGCTGGTGTCACCCAGGCTGGAATGAAGGGGAATACTCACGGCCACCCCAGCGTCAACCTGCTGGGCTCCGGCGATCCTTCCGCCTCAGCCTTCCAAGTAGCTGGAACTACAGGCGCGCGCTACCACGCCCGGCTAATTTTTCATTTATTATAGAGATGAGGTCTTGCCAAGTTGCCCAGGCGGGTCTCAAACCCGCGGGCTCAGGCAATTCACTCACCTCAGCTTCCCAAGGCGCGGGATTACAGCCTGAGCCATCAAGCCCGGCTAAGATGCTTCTATTTTTTAATTGAGGCTAACAGGAGGTTACAGCTGGATTGACTAAGAGTCTCAAGACTGCGAAGGATGGGGAACTATTAGAGTCTACGAATAGGGGGTCCAGGAGTAGCTTCTACAGGGTGCTTCAGAAGGGATAGGACCTCTAATGAGTGTTACCTGCGACACTAAGTGCTACAGCCCTGGGAGTAAAGGTAGAGTTCCCTGTCATTGAGGTTGTGGTCAGTAGAAGAGATCACTGTAAAGGGCATCTCTCTGCTTACCCCATGCAGTGCTCAAAGATAAACAAGAGGCCACTGACAATAGCATCATGTAGCAATAGAAGGAGAAATGAAACTAGGCAACTATGGACACGAAGGACTAGGCCTCGGACTAGGTTTATCTAGAGACTCATATTTTTGTGCAATCTAATTTTGGGTGGAGAAGAGACAGCAATAATGACTGATATGAGACTTTTTGTCTATGCTACTAAATAAAGGATTCGGTTAGATTTAATTTTTTTTTAATATTTCTTTTCTCTTTGATCAAGGTGATTTTTAAAAATTTTTTTATTTATTTAATTTTTAAATTTTTTTTGAGTTGGAGTCTCATTCTGTCACCCAGACTGAAGTGCAGTGGCACGCTCCCAGCCACTGCAGCCTCGACCTGCTGGGCATCAGCGATCCTTCTGCCTCAGCCTTCCAAGTAGCTGGAACTACAGGCACGCACTACCACGACCGGCTAATTTTTTATTTATTGTAGAGATGAGGTCTCGCCAAGTTGCCCAGGCGGGTCATGAACCCGCGGGCTCAGGCAATCCACTGACCTTGGCCTCCCAAAGCGCTGGGATTACAGGCTGAGCCACCGAACACGGCCTAGATTTAATTTTTTAACCTGTTTATATCTTTATATTTGAAATAAGTTTCTTGTAGGCAGTATATTCTTGGGTCTCTTAGTTTGTTTATTTATTTATTATTATTTTGTTTTTAGAGACAGAGTCTCGCTCCATCACCCAGGTTGGAGTGCAGTGGCATGATCATAGCCCACAGCATCCTCCATCACCTAGACTCAACCTCTCAAGTAGCTGGGACTACAGGTGTGTACCACCACACCTGGCTAATTTTTTTTTTTTTTTTTTTTTGAGTTGGAATCTAACTCTGTCACCCAGGCTGGAATGAAGGGGAATACTCACGGCCACCCCTGCGTCAACCTGCTGGGTTCCGGCAATCCTTCCGCCTCAGCCTTCTGCCTCAGCCTTCCAAGTAGCCGAAACTACAGGTGTGCACTACCACACCTGGCTAATTTTTTCTTTATTGTAAAGACAAGGTGCTCTAAGTTGCCTGGGAAGGTCTCAAACCTGCTGGCTCAGGCAATTCACTCGACTTGGCCTTCCCAAGTGCTGGGATTACAGGCTGAGCCACCAAGCCCAGCCTAGTTTTTAAAAAAATTTTGTAGGCCTGGCACAGTGGCTCAAGTTATAATCCCAGCACTTTGGGAGGCCAAAGCTAGAGGATTGCCTGAGCTCAGGGGTTCAAGATCAGCCCGGGCAACTTGGTGAGACCTCGTCTCTACAGTAAATCAAAAAATAAGCTGGGCTTGGTAGTGTGTGCCTGTAGTTCTAGCTACTTGGAAGGCTGAGGCAGAAGGTTCACCTGAGCCCAGCAGATCAAGTCTGTGGTGGCCCTGCGTACGCCACTACACTCCAGCTGGGCAACAGAGTGAGACTCCAACTCAAAAAAAAATTTTTTTTTTGTAGAGACAGGGTCTAGCCACATTTCCCAGGCTGCTCTCAAACTCTTGGCCCTAAGTGATCCTCCTGCCTTAGCCTCCTAATCTCCAGGGCCTTTAGAAATCCAATCTTGCTATTTTACCCAAGTGAAAATTTTTGTCATTTAATTGGCATATTTAGACTATTTTCATTTAATGTAATTATTGATATAAAAAATTATTAATATAAAAAAATACTCAATGGCTGGGTGCAGTGGCTCAAACCTGTAATCCCAGCATTTTGTGAGGCCAAGGCAAGAGGATTGCCTGAGTCCAGGTTGAATTAAAATCTATCATCTTAAGCTGTTTTTATTTGTTCCATCTGTTTTTTAATTCTTTTTTCTTCTATGTCTGTATCGGTTTGAATTATTTGAGGGTTTTTGCTTTGTTTTGTTTTGAGTTGTGGTCTCACTCTGTTACCCAGGCTGCAGTGCAGTGACATAATCACAGCTCACTGCAGACTCAACTACCTGGGCTCAAGATATCCTTCCACATCAGCCTCTCAAGTAGCTGGGACTATAGGTGAGACGAGGTCTCACTATGTTGCCCAGGATGGTCTTGAACTCCTGGTCTCAGCCGGACGTGGTAGCAAGTGCCTGTAGTTCCGGCTTCTTGGAAGGCCGAGGCAAAAGGATCTCCAGAGCCCAGCAGGTCCAGGCTGCGGTGGCTGGGAGTGTGCACTCCAGTCTGGGCAACAGAGTAAAACTCCAACTAAAAAAAAAAAAGAACTCCTGGTCTCAAGCAATCCTTCTGCCTTGGCCTCTCAAAGTGTTGGGATTACAGGCATGAGGCACCACACCCAGACTATTTTAGTATTTATTTAATTATTTGAGTTGGAGTCTCACTGTGTTGCCCAGCCTCGACCTGCTGGGCTCAGGTAATCCTTCTGCTTCAGCCTTCCAAGTAGCTGGAACCACAGACGCATGCCACCATGTCCAGTTGATTTTTTTGATTTGTTGTAAACACAAGGTCTCACCAAGTTGCCCAGGCAGGTCTCAAACCCCTGGATTCAGACAATCCTCTTGCCTTGGCCTCCCAAAGTGCTGGGATTACAGGTTTGAGTCACCGTGCCCAGCTCTTGAGTATTCTATTATGAGTCCATTTTATCCTCCCTATTGGCTTATTATTTACACCTCATTCTCAAAAATTTTGCCAGGTGCAGTGGCTCACACCTGTAATCCCTGCACTTTGGGGGGCTGAGACAAGAGAATCGCCTGAGCCCAGGAGTTCAAGACCAGCTTGAGCAATTTGGTGAGACCTCATCTCTGCAATAAATCAAAAAATTAGCTGGACATGATGGTGCACACCTGTGGTTCCAGCTACTTGGAAGGCTGAGGCAGAAGGATCGCCTGAGCCCAGCAGGTAGAAGTTGTGGTGGTAGCTGTGAGCATGTCATCGCACTCCAGCTTGGGCGATAGAGTGAGATTACTGTGCTAAAATAATAATAAAAAAAAAAAAGCTAGCGCTTACCCTAGAGTTTAAGATATACATCCTTTAATCCCCCAGAGTCCATCTTCAAATAATATTATACTACTTTATGTGCTATGTAAGTGCCTTACAACAGTATATTTCTGATTCTAGTCTTTCATTCTTTGTGCCATGGTTATCATATATTTTACTTTTACATATGCTATAAATACAAAATGCATTGACAAAATTGATTTTGCTTTAGATAATCAATTATCTTTTAAAGTAGTTAAAATAAGAAAACATATATATATATACGTTTACCTTTATTTCTTCATTTCTTTATGTAGAGCCAAGCATAGAACAGTTTATTTCTTTCTAGAGTTCACGAAAAAAGTTTCTAAAATTGTATAAGAAAAACCATTACATCAACCAAGAGTCTCTACATCAGGGTCCACAGAAGATAAGAACTGGATATAAAAATGTATCCTTTTCAATGTAAACATCTATATATATATATATTTCTCTTTTTTTTTTTTCTTTAGTTGTAGTCCCACTCTGTCACCCGGGCTGGAGTGCAGTGGCACACTCACAGCCACCCCAATGTCGACCTGCTGGGCTCCAACAATCCTCCCACCTCAGCCTTCCAAGAAGCCAGAACTACAAACACACGCCACCATGACCGGCTAATTTTTTGGTCTCACCAAGTTGCCCAGGTTGGTCTCAAACCCCTGTGCCCAGGCAATCCTCTCGCCTCAGTCTCCCAAAGTGCTAGGATTACAGGCTTGAGCCATCATGCCCGGTCCTAGGAAAATTATTTTCTATTTTCACACCTATATATGTGTTCATAACATTTATATTCAATTATTATTATAAAGCGCAAATTTTACGACCCCTTTGGATTGCATGTTGTCATTACTGCCACTAGCTGCATGTAAAAATGATTCAAAACACATGGTTTTTATGATATGTATTGATTAGACTTTCATTTGTGGCCTATTTATAGGTTGGTACCAAATTCCATAAAAATGGTTTATGTATTGCACTAAATGTTAGTTAAACAGATCAGAAGCCTCTTAAGAATCATGAAAGCCTGATAATCTATTGTTAACAACTATTTAGCAACTGAGATATTTCAGCATTATTTCCAAATTTGTGGCACTTGTTTTCCCTACTGGCACCAAGGAGCACAATATGAGGAAAATGCAGGGGTGTATCTCAGGGGAGCCAATGGTCTCTCACAATCAGCACCCCTGTGTTCCTCAATTCTCTGGCAGATGGCAGGTTTATTTCTTTGGAATATATTTGACATGGAAAGTATATAGCTCCTTACAGATCTTGTTTCTAATGGCACAGTGCTTGCAAATACATAACTCACGTTCTTTGTTTCTTTTTGTTTTCTCATTTTTTTGATCATGTGCCATTTGCTGACATTCTTTTACATTTATTGATAGGTTTGTTTTTCTGTTCTTTTTGTTTATCTCCATATAATTCATTAGTTTTACTACAAAGGTAATATATATAAAAAAACATATATATATATTTAAATCCATGTCCTAAATCAAGGGCCCTATAAGCTGCCCAGATCTTAGTGAATTTCTTGCTTTGCTTTGTCTTATTTTCATTTTGCAGGAGTGTGTATCAATGGGGCCAAAGTCATCCATATAATTCTCATAAAGTCCATGTTTCAGGTGGTACCTCCTGAGCCTAGCTATCAGTCTTACCCAATCACTATTTCTAAAAACAACTCGAAACCTACAGATAGGCATTCAAATAACTTTATACACTTCTGTGTATAAAGATTAGCAGTATCAACTGTCTAAAACAACAACACCAGGCTGGGTGTGGTGACTCAAGTCTGTAATCCCAGCACTTTGGGAGCCCAAGTCAAGAAGATTGCCTGAATCCAAGGATTCAAGACCAGCCTGGGCAACTTGGCGAGACCTTGTCTCTACAATAAATCAGAAAATTAGCCGGGCTTGGTGGCACATGCCTGTAGTCCCAGCTGCTTGGGAGGCTGAGGCACAAGGATTGCCTGAGCCCAGCAGGTGGAGGCTGCAGTGGCCGTGAACGTACCACTACACTCTAGCCTGGGTGGCAGAGTGAGACTCTGACTCAAAAATAAATAAATAAATACAATAAAAAAACAACACCTATGACTTACCCTGTTGTTTAACAGGACTCTATGTTCACTTTAACCCAGTGCATAGGGAAATTTCCAACTGGTGCTTTCCGTCCCACCTTGGAGCGGGAGATACCACTCCTACCACAGGGCATCCGAGGGAGAAGACTTCCTAGAACATGAGAAAGCTACAAGGTAGGCTGATGACAGGCAAGGAGCAGGCAGAGGGGAGAACTGGGCAGGATGTTGGAGGGCTGGGTGGTTAGAGGACAGAGCTCTGTCTTAAGTCGACTTTCATGGGCTAAAGATGTCCCTCTTTCCTCGTCTTTTCAAATCTAGCTTTCTACACCCCTTTTCCTGCCTTCCCCAGCCAGGGTCTTATGACAGCCCTGAGGGTTAAAGCTTTCACAGCTTTCTTCTTTGAATGTTGGCTTCTGCTCACAAAGTAACTCATGGCTATCATAGTGATCTGAGAAAAGAAAGAAAGTGTCCTCTCAACAACAGATTAATTCCTGGAGGTATAACCTTGATACATTCGTATAGGATATTCAGGACCATATTTTTAGACATTCACTATGAGACACACACACACACACACACACACACACACACACACACACACACACACACCATATGTATGTATAACGTGGTGGCATGTATAACGTGGTGGCATGTGCCTGTAGTTCCAGCTACTTGGTTTTTGTTTTTTGTTTTTTTGAGTTGGAGTCTCACTCTGTCCCCCAGAATGGAGTACAGTGGCCGCTCCCGGCCACCGCAGCCTCGACCTGCTGGGCTCCGGCGATCCTTCCGCCTCAGCCTTCCGAGTAGCCGGAATTACAGGCACACGCTACCATGCCAAGCTGATTTTTTATTTATTGTAGAGATGAGGTCTTGCCAAGTTGCCCAGGTGGGTCTATGAACCCGCGGGCTCAGGCAATCCACTCACCTCAGCCTCCCAAGGCGCGGGATTACAGGCTGAGCCACCAAGCCTGGCTAGTTCCAGCTACTTGGAAGGCTGAGGCAGAACGATCACCTGAGCCCAGGAAGTCGAGGCAGAGGTGGCCGTGAGCATGCCACTGCACCCCAGCCTGGGCAACAGAGTGAGACTCCAACTCAAAAAAAAAAAATTGTGTTATTCTTACATGTTTAAACTTCAGTCACCTTCAAAGGACTCTCCATTTGACACAATACACCTATCAAGACACTGATTCCACTGCTCAAAACAGTTTTCGAACACGTTCATTCTGATGCCTTTTAGTGCTTCTGCCGTATTTTGTTTCATCTCTTCCACATTGGCAAAGCGTTTCCCTTTGAGGACTTTTTTCATCAGAGAAACAAGAAAGAGTTGCTAAAGGCAAGATTGAATGAATAGGGGTGGTAGGATATGGAGGTCATGCCATTTTGGGTCAAAAACTACTAAATATGCAGCATGATGTGGGCAGGTGCCCTCGTAAGTCACCCATCATGAAATGGACAAATGTGTTAAAAGAATCTCCAAGCCGGGCTTGGTGGCTCAGCCTGTAATCCCGCGCCTTGGGAGGCTGAGGTGAGTGGACTGCCTGAGCCCGCGGGTTCAAGACCCACCTGGGCAACTTGGCGAGACCTCATCTCTACAATAAATCAAAAAATTAGCCGGGTGTGGTAGCGCACACCTGTAGTTCCAGCTACCTGGAAGGTTGAGGCGGAAGAATCGCCGGAGCCCAGCAGGTTTAGGCTGCGGGGGCCGGGAGCGGCCACTGCACTCCAGTCGGGGCGACGGAGTGAGACTCCAACTCAAAAAAAAAAAAAAAAAAAAATTCACTGAAGCTGAATGTAGCCTCTCACAACAATAATAGCTGGTACACTGATGCCGATGAGTTCCTAGAACACTCACCTAGCAGGGGAATTCTGTACTACAAGGGGCCTATCCTTCAAATTCCAGTTTTTTGGGAGGTCCCCCTCATATATTCACAAAACCTTGTATTTATTTTAGTGTGTAACCTACTACCTCCCATGGTTGCTCTGACTTTATCAAGCATGTTGAGATTCAGCTGTATTTATGGGTCTAGTGGAAACAGAGGGTGGTTGTGGTAGATCTTAAGAAGAAAGAACATCCCTTTCAAGACACATGCCCTGCTGAGATTATCACAGAAAAAGTAGTAATCTCAGATGTAAGAGGGATAGTTACTTTTTCTACTGGTAAGGAAGCATTAGAGTTTCTCAGGGGTCTGAGATTCTCAGTTGAATTCAATAAAATGTTCCCATCTCAAGTTTCAGGGAGCCATTATTTCCTCCATCAAACCCTAAGTTTCACATAAGATACTCAGTGGGACTGTTAATTCAATTGATGTTGTAATTCTGCAGCCTATGTTTTGTGTTTGATCATCAACAACATCAGCCCTATGGATATAAGAAATGAGATGATTTTAAGGCTGCCACAGAATTTCTGTAATTCTACGACCATTAATTTTATCTAAGAGTTAAGGAACTTGAGTTTGTCATTTTCTTACTGTAAGTGTTTCAGTGCACTTGAAAGAGTCTATAATGGTCAAGTGCAGCAGCTGCATGGATTCTCACAACACTTACTTAATTGGCACTTAATTGCAATTAACCATAGGTGATAATTAAAATGTTGTTACATGCATGGGTTACTAGCATCTAATTCCCATTGGCAAAAGGCTCAGCTTTTTATCTATTCCCTGAAACTCATCTTTTAGGGTTTGTCTCCTGGGATAATTTCAGGTACCAATTCTATAGCAGTCAGGGTCCGGCCAGAAGACAGCACTCATACCAGCAATTTGAACAAGGGAAATTTAAAAGAATGAATTGTTAATAAACGATATTTCACTACTAAGAGGGCAAAAGGAGACTCTAAAGTTTACCTGTAGACTGAGGAAGAGTAAAAAATGAAGGAACAAGGGCTTAGAAGAACCCATCCTCTTCGAGTCGGAGATTCAGAGCTTTCCAAGGGGCAGACATACCCACCCTGTCTGTGCTGAAGAAACTCACCCCAAGGTCTGGGCTAGGGCTGGTCTTTAGAATAGCTCATCATTGTTAGAAGAGTTGGATAGAGTCAAGGTGGTCTATAGAAGCAAGGCAAAGGAGGACAGATTGGAGCCAAGAGACAGTAATTAACGACTGGTGCTTTTGAAAATAAACATGCTCAGGCTAGTCGTGGTGGCTCAAGCCTATAATCCCAGCACTTTGGAAGACCGAGGTAAGAGGTTTCCCTGAGTCCAGGGGCTCGAGACCAGCCTGGACAACTTGGCAAGACCTCGTCTCTACAAAAAATTAGCTGGACGTGGTGGTGTGTGCCTGTGGTTCCAGCTACTTGGAAGACTGAGGCAGAAGGATCGCCTAGGACCAGAAGGTCAAGGCTGCGATGGCTGGGAGCATGCCACTGCACTCCAGCCTGGGCAACAGTGAGATTCTGACTTAAAAAAAAAAAAAATAGTGAGCCGGGCTCGGTGGCTCAGCCTGTAATCCCGCGCCTTTGGGAGGCTGAGGTGAGTGGATTGCCTGAGCCCGCGGGTTCGAGACCCGCCTGGGCAGGCGAGACCTCATCTCTACAATAAATCAAAAAATTAGCCGGGTG
>CAUYQG010173382.1:0-46889 GCA_963574415.1 Tarsius wallacei
AATTTAAATTAGCCGGGTGTGATGGCATGTGCATTAAGTCCCAGCTACTTGAGAGGTCAAGACATAAGGATGTTGAGGCCTGGGATGTTTAGGCTGTGTTGAGCAATGACTATGCCACCACACTCCAATATGGGCAACATAGTGAGCCTCATCTCTACGAAAAAAAAAAAATTTAAATTAGCCGGGTGTGATGGCATGTGCATGAAGTCCCAGCTACTTGAGAGGTCAAGACAGAAGGATGTTGAGGCCTGGGATGTTGAGGCTGTGGTGAGCAATGACTATGCCACCACACTCCAATATGGGCAACAGAGTGAGACTCCAACTCAAAAAAAAAAAAATGTTGGGATGAAAGGGATGTCTTACTGTACAAGATGCTTCTTTTGAATTCTCCATCCCTGAGAAACCCTGGCTAGGTATCCAGAAGGCAGGTTTCCTGCTTCTCTCTGGGACAGGTACTTGACCTGACCCCAGGTTTCACAGGCAGCTAAGTGGATCAGAGGCCACACACTCAGAAGCCTCACCATTGACCCTGTGCTTGAGTCCTCCGAGAAGGCTGGGGGTGGTATCCACACACAGAGGTGATGTCAGCCTTTTGTTTAGGGAGTTGTGGTCCTGTCTGTCTGCTCTGCCCCAAGGCAGGTCAGCTCGGAGGGCTGGGAAGGAATCAGGGACATCGTGCCTTCCTGCTGGGAGTCTTGACTTCATGTAAGCAACATCTCCCCAGGTTTCCTGATGCAGAAACTGGAAGGAGGAACGTGCACACAGGGGCAACCAGCTGGATACAGATATATTGGGAAACCAAATCAGCCAGCCAATCTTGACCAAGCCCTTGAGTAGTTGAGTAGCCCCACATGGACGGAAGCCAAGAAGGTAGACAAATGCCATAGCTTGGGCAGTGCCTGGTCTGGTCAAAGCAGCAAAAGACCATCCCAGAGGTTTTCAATCAAGGTTCAGAAGCTCAGAGTAGTGATTCTCTTGAGTACTGTCAAGGCGGGCTTCCTGGAGGAAGTATAAAGTGACCTGGATTTTCTAGGCAGTGGTTACACTGTGTGTATATGTATTATGGGGAAACAGTGGGAGGAGTAGCTTAGCAGAGATGAGGCTTACTGCATTCTCACAGTGGAATCAACAAGGATAAGGCTGGGGACAGGTGTCCAACTTTGGGGGGCCACCAAGTGGTTGCCCTAAGGGAAAGTCTGCCATCTCCATCAAGGACAGTATTGGGTCCTTCTGATCCCCCTTCCCCCAGCACCTTCATCTCCAGACTTTGGCTATTAAATACTGGGAGTCCACGTGCCCATCCTCCCCCAGTCACAGCAAGGAGACAGCGAGCAAGAAAGCCCACGGGCATAACCTCCTCCTGGCCTGCCATCTGCCTTCTTTTCAGTCCTGCCTGGCTTCTTCAGGATCCAGGAGTGTGAGCTCTCATGTTGTCCTCCTCTCCACCCCTACCTCTGGGTACCCCCCCCATGAACACCCAGAGCCCAGCAGAGCCTGAAGCCCTTTCATCTGCAGGCCAGCCAGGCGCCACTGCCCTTGATCTCTCTCCTGTCCCCCAGCCTGCACACCCGGCTGTTCCCCAGGGACTCTGCCAGGGCACTGGGTGGGACCTCATGCACCCCCCCGCCTCCCCGGCGAGGCTGGAGAAGGATGTGCTGACAGCTCAGCCAGGCCTGGACTGTGTCTCTGTGTCCTGCTGGGGCTCCAGGACGTCTGGGCCACCTGGACTCAGAGCCAGGCGGGAGAGGGAGGCACTAGGAGGGGGAGGCCCCCGAGGTGCCGGCTGAGCAGAGCTGCCAAGAAGTGAGTACCAGAGACTCCTCCGTCCCATGTCTGGAATTTGCAACATAACAGGGCTGCAGTGAGTTCAGACAGGGGCTCCCGGTGGTGATTTCAACAACCTGGGCTGGAGGCTCCGGGGAGGGACAGAAGGAAGAAGCAGAATGGACCTGGTGGGGAGGCCAGCAAATGGGGCCAGGTGGGGTGGTACAGAGCAGGGGCAAGGACAGGGATGATGGGGCTTTTCTGGGGACCCTGAGATGGCCTGGAGAGTGGGCCTGGCTCCTCCCCTCCACCCAGCCATGCTCAGGCCATGCCCCAACTTCTCTACACTTTCTTCCTTCCCGATTTTCTTTGTTGATCATTTACCCTTGTACGTATCTAGCAAACTTGTGGAGTACTTGCTATATGATGGTGTAAGATCCAGCCCCTAATATCCCAGCACCTCCAGGAGTTCAAGGCCAGCCTGGGCAACTTAGCAAGACCCCATTTATATATATATATATGTGTGTGTGTGTGTGTGTGTGTGTGTGTGTGTGTTTTACTTAGTCAAGTGTGGTGGTGCACACTTGTAGTCCCAGCTACTCAGGATACTGAGGCAGGATGATCACAGCCTCCATCATAGCCTCTGTCACAGCCCCTGTCATGGCATCTGTCACTGCCCATGCCGCAGTCCCTCACCCAGGACAATTACTTCACAGAGCAAGACCTTGTCTCTAAAAAATAAAAAAAAGGAAATGTCATATAAGGAAGCCAGGGACAAGGAGCACGTGATGACTAAAGGCTGGAGAGCAGCAGAGGAGGAAAATGGGTGCGAAGAGGGAGCAGGGGAGACAGTCATGTCAGAATTGGTCTTTGAAGGTGGCACATGTGACTTGGAGAAGTGGAAGAAGAGTGACGGGACATGCCAAGTGCAGGGCGAGGTATGAGCAGAAGAGGGCAAAGGGGAGCCTATGCCCTGGCTGGGTGAGTGGGGACTGACGACACGCAGGTGGGTTGAGACCATGGAGAGCAAAGGAGATGACTAGGGCAGGCCAGGGCTTCGGGGACAGACATCAGATGGTGCCCTGGGAGCCCAGCTCCGTGTGTGACCCCGAGGAGTGGGTGAAAAAAGTCCAAGACCCAGCCCCTGCCCTGGACACTCCCAGTGGGGCCTAGGAAATGACAGTCAGGCCAGAAGTCATCCAGCCATCCTGCCAGAGTGGGATGGACCTGACCCTGACTGCCTAGGCACAGGGGCCAAGCCCCTGCAGGCCTGGTCTTGAGAGACCTGCCCTCCTGCTCCCTCAAAGCATGTCTTCTGTGCTGCCCGGCCCAGCCCCTCCCATAGGCCACACACATCAGGGTAACCTGCTATTACATGAGCCTCTGCTGGCTGCCTGCCACAGACAGGCAGCTCCACTGTGTGATGAGAGCTGTGCCCCAGGCCACTTGCATGGCCCCAAGCAGAGGCAGAACCAGGGAGAGGGCAATGGAGACTGCGGCATGGGCAGTGACTGATGCTGTGACAGGGGCTGTGACAGAGGCTGTGACAGAGTCTGTGATGGAGCCTGTGACAGGGGCTGTGATGGAGACTAATGGAGTTGTAACAGAGGCTGTGACAGAGGTTTTGACGGGGCTATGATGGAGACTGTGACAGGGGCTATGATGGGGTTGTGACAGGGACTGTGACAGAGGCTGTGACGAGTTGTGATTGGAGGCTATGACAGAGACTGTGACAGGACTGTGATGGAGACTGTGATGGAGATTGATGGGCCGTGAGAGAGGCTGTGATGGAGACTGTGACAACAGAGACTGGGACAGGGACTATGATGGAAACTGTGACAGGGGTTGTGATGGAGGCTGTGATGGAGACTGTGATGTGGGCTGTGACAGGCTCTATGACAGGGGCTGTGGCAGGGACTGTGGTAAGGGCTGTGACAGGGGCTATGATGAGTTGTGATTGGAGGCGGTGACAGAGACTGTGTCAGGGACTGTGATGGAGACTGACAGGGGCAGTGACAGAGGCTGTGATGGGACTGTGACAGGCGCTGTGATGGAGACTGTGACAGGGACTGTGGCAGAGACTGTGACAAGGGCTGTGATAGAGACCATGACAGGGGCTGTGAAGGAGACTGACGGGGCAGTGACAGAGGCTGTGACAGGGACTGTGATGGGGCTGTAATGGAGACTGTGACAGGGGCTGTGATGGAGACTGTGACAGGGCTGTGACGGAGGCTGTAACAGATTGTGACAGGGGCTGTGATGGAGACTATGACAAGGACTATGACAGGCTATGATAGGGGCTGTGACAAGTGTTATGACACAGGCTAGAAAGGGGCTGTGATGGAGACTGCAACAGGGGCTGTGACAGGGGCTGTGACAGGCACTATGACGAGGACTGAGAAATGTGACTAAATCTGGAACCACAAGCAGAGTTGGGACAACAGTCCCTGGAGCCCAGGCCCACACTCCCACGGTCGCCAGAGCAGTTGGCGGTGACAGCAGTAACACAGCAAACACAGGCCCCGCCAGGCCCAGGCATTTGTGGGAGCGCCAGCAGGCTGGAGCTGCCACCGGAAGACAGCGGGAGGGAGGTGCGGGAGGGGGGTGTGGGAGAGGGGCTGCCACCCAGCCCACCTTGTATTCCTGGGTATCCATGGGCAGGCTTCTGACCCTCTCTGGCCCTCATTTTCCTTGACCTTGGGGGACATCAGATTACAGAGTGTGGTAGATGCGAACATGGACTGACCAGAGATTCCGTGAGACTACAAGTGATTGTAAAGGGGCTTCTGAATCTCCGATATCTCCCCAAGCACGGACAGCCGATTAGGTAAGTAACGTGCCTCCCACATGTATGGACAGCCATGTGCCCCGTGCATGTAGTGTTCTTGTGTGGAACCAAACACAACTTTGTTCAAAAGCATGAGTGACATGATGCCCACAAGAGGGCATGGGGGGCTTGCTCTGTGCCAATCACATGCCAAGGGCTCAACACAGATCATCAGCTCATGTCATCCTTGCTGGAGCTCAGTCAGGTAAATGATATTCTCCCCATTTTACAGATCATGAAACTGGCTCAAAGGGGTTGACTAACTGGCCCAAGCTCCCAAGGTTGGAGGAGAGGCCAGGGTTTGGGGACACTTCTGCCTGATCCAGTGTGGGCTCTTATTCTCATCTTTGTGAGTGGCTTTCTCGGTCATAACTGCTACTGAGTCAGATGTATTTTGAAGTTCAAAGTCAGAAATGGTTTCAGGGAAAAAGGGTGTCCTCACACCCGGATTGGCTGGGACCTATGGGGAAGCATTCCTTCAATCCATGGGCATTTCTGGAACCCTGTCTCTGCCCTTCCCCAGGCGCTAAGCTAGGCATGGCAGGACATCATTTTCTGCCCTAAGAAAAGACCCCATCCTCAGCTAACCCTGAAGGATAGATTCTTATTCACCCAGACTCCGCGGTCAGGAAGTGAGGTGATGACCCTCCCAACAGCGCCTTTCAGACCATTATCCCTCCTTCACCCTCCCAAAGAATTCTTCTGCCTGCCTGCTCCTGGGAGGCACCCACCGCTGGTCACCTCATGGCGGCCACTCGGGCATCTTTCCCATGGGACTTCCTCTCCACCTGGCTCCTTCCCTCACAGAGGGGGCTGAATGGGCACCTTGGCCCTGAGTTGTGGTTTTCATGGCCATCTTCTCACCATCAACCACCCACGCCCTGACCTCAGCCTCGAGATGCGTCATCTCTAAAACCTGAAACTCAGCCTCCCCGTCTGACCTCACCCTCTTCCCTTCCACTTGCTCTCTGGGTTCTCCTTCTATGCCTGCTCACCAAAGACACAGTGAGAACTGCAAAAGATCTCACAGCATGTAAGGCCTCCGCCCTAACCCTTGCACCAAGAGACAGAAGCAAACACCAGCATCATTTCTAACAGCCCAGGGAAGCATCCCAGGATGATGACTCCAGCCCCCTGAAGCTCCTGTCTGGGCAAGCTCAAAATTGCCAGAAGGATTCATTGTTTGTTCCAGCTTAGGGCCTCTGATTTTCCATTTCTGCAGGAACAGGAGGCCAGCTTCATATAAATGCCAGTTACCAAACCCAGCTGACCCAGTCACAAGGGCCAAACCCCCATTTTTTGCCCTTCAATACCTCTCCCCAAGCTCGCCTCACTTCTACAAAGCATCTTCCTTTTTTGAAGAAGAAGAAGAAATCGGGTTCAGCTCATGCAGACTCTCTTCCCTACTACAATAGTTATCATTGAATAAAATCCATCCCTATCACTTTAGTGTCCAGCCACCCAAGCCCTGACCTGTTTACCTTTGGCAACAACGAGTTCTGTCCATCTATCCCTCTTGCCTTCAGTTCCTTCCTTCCCTAACTTAAATCCCAAGATACAACACCTCAACCTTATCTTACCAGTGCCCTCGATTTACATGCCTGATGGTCCTTTTTGTCTGTAACCCTGACCCTCTCGGCAGGTACACCAGCTACCACAGGCCTCAGAGACAGTCAGAGAAAATCATACCATTGCACGGATTTGTATTTCCTCAAATCCATGGTCTCTGGTGTACCTCTGTGCTGCCTGACAATCTGATTGTGTTATTCTTAACTGCTGTGTCTTCATCCTGTTTCATCAGTGTCTTAGAACATTCAGTGTTGCTATGACAGAAGACCACAGACTGGGTAATGTATAAAGAAAAAGATTTATTTGGCTCATTGTTCTGGAGGCTGGGAAGTCCTAGAGCACGGCGTTGGCATCTGGTGAGAGTCACCCCGTGATGGAAGAACAGATGGTGGAACTAAGCATGTGAGACAGGGAGAAGGGGAAGGGGCTGAACTTACTATATTAGGAGTCCACTCCTACAATAATGACATTAATCCATTCATGAGGGAGGAGTCCTCACAGACCAATCACCTCTTAAAGGCTCCACATCTTCATACTGTTACTATGGCCATTACATTTCCAAAACACGAACTTTTAGGGAACACATTTGAGTTATAGCAATCAAGGACCACTTCTCCCAGAATTTCAACCTCTTCCAACAGGATTCTTCCCATCATCATGTAAACATGATCAATTCTCTGATATCCAGAAAAGGTCCTCCTTGAGCCTCACTGTCCCTGTCTCTTCTTTCCAACATATCCACGCTTCTCGAGAGGGTGGGCTTCACCTGCCTTCTGTTCTCAACTCTCATTAATTCCTCAGCTCATGCAGTTGGGCTTCACCACCCATCGTGTCTTCAGCAAGACCACAAATAACCCTGAGAACAAAATCCACTTCCATTCCTTTCCTTATTGACCTCTTAGCATCCTAAGATGCTGCTGACCACTGTCCCCTTCTTGAGACAACTTCTTCCTGTGGCTTTAGGGGACATGCACTCTTCTGATCTTCTCTCTCCATCTCTGGCCAGTCCTCAGTGTTCTGTGTGTCCCGTCTTCCTCTGCTGTTTCCTCACATGTGGGTCTTACCCTGGACTCTGTTGCATGCTCTTTTTTCCCCATGTGACTTCTCCTGGTCACTCCTATCCAGCCCCTTGGCTTCAGTTACTATCCATGCCTGCAGCCCACATCTTTCTTTTGGGCTCTGGACCTGCTTATTCCATGGCCACTTGGATGTCTTACAAGCACCTCATGCTTCAAACGCCTAAACACTCACACTCTTCTCCAAAGACTCCTAGTCTTCCCACTCAGTGAATGAGACCCCCATGCATCCAGTGGCTGAAGCCCAAAACATGGGCATCATTCATTCTTGAATCCTTTCTCTGCCCCCCACATCCAATCAATTCAAATGTCTTATTTCTCCTTCATAAATGTCTCAAATATATCCACTTCTTACTATGTGCACTGACACAGCTTCGGATGATTTATTGCCTAGGCTACGGCAACAGCTTCCTAACTGGCCTCCCTGCCTCCAGCCTTTTCTCCTATAATCTATTATCCGTGATGCTGCCAGAGTGGTTTTTCAAAATGTAAATCTGGGCCATTTCTGTTTAAAACTCTTCAATGAATTCCACTGGTGTTGGCACAAAGTCGAGATTCCCCTGGCAAAAAAGCTGTTCTACAGCCTGGCCTCTGGTACTTCCTCAGCCTCCAGTCAGCGCCCTCCTGACCTTTGCATTGTGTGATCATGCACGTTCCCACGCTTTCTGCTTGTGGCGATGGTGACAATGTTGTTTGTGATGGAGATGTTAGGTGTTGACGATTATGGTGGTGACTTTAAAACACCACCCATTGCATTTTAAAGGCAGTCTGCCACCCACAGATGTTCCTTGCTTCAGTCTCCTGGAAGGTTGATTATGCATGACCTGCTCAGGCCCCGCTCCCCTCAGTTGCTTTTTAGGACCCTCTGAGCGGGGCCCAGGCTAGCTCCCAAGTTAAGTCTTAGATGTCTGCTTGAATCCATATCCCAGAAATTCACCTCTTCCAGCCTTGGGCTGAGCCTAGCATGCTGGTGATGGGGCAGTGATGGTGGTAGAGGGATAGTAGTGACAAATGTGCAGCTGCCACTGTTACAGTATCAGTAGGGAGACTGACAAAGTTGTCTGGGGACTGTAGAAGAGGAGCCACCAGGAGGTCCAGCCAGTTGGTGGCAGCTCCAAGTCTTCCTTTGCCACTGACTCCATCAGTGATCAACTGATGGGGCTGCTTTGACCTCAGAAGCTCAGCTCTGAAACACTGACCAGTCATCCATGTCCCATGTACACCCAGGGTGGTCATCTGACTTCATGCTGGGGCCCTGACACTCCTGATATGGACATCTCTCTCCAGTATCAGCATTTATTTGCATCTATAAATATGCATGGAGGCTGGCCACCTTCCTAGACTCGGGGGGGAGGCTAGGAAGGATCGAGAGAAGCAGTCTGGAGGGTGATGACAAGGCACTTGCCCCTGTGGGAGACTGAATGGAGGTCCCCAAAAATAACCAGGTCCCAATCCCTGGAACCTACAAATGTTACCTTATATGACAAAAGAGACATTGCCGATGTGAATGAGGATCTTGAGATGGGAGGATTATCCTGGATTATCTGGGTAGGCCCTAACTGTAATCACTGATGACTTTATATGAGGGAGGCTGACAGAAGACTGACCCAGAACAAGAAGGTAACGGGACCACCATAGCATGATGCTCCACTATAGGTTAGAAGATGGAGGAAGTGGCCATGAATCAAGGAATACTGCTAGAAGCCCAAAGAGGCAGGAAACAGCTTCTGCCCAAGAGCCTCCGGAGGGAGCATGGCCTTGCCAACACCTTGATTTTGGCCTAGTGACACTGATTTCAGACTTCTGACCTTCAGAACTACAAGATAATAAATGTGTGCTATTTTAAGCCACCCAATGAATGGTCCTTTGTTACAGCAGCAATAAGAAACAAATACAGTCAGGCGTGGTGGTTCATACCAGTAATCCCAGCAATTTGGGAGGCTGAGGTGGGAGGATTGCTTGGGCCCAGGAGTTTGAGACCAGCCTGGGTAACATAACAAGACTAATCTCCAAAAAATCAAAAAACTAGCTGGGCGTGATGGTATGCACTTTAGTCCCAGTTACTCAGGAGACTGAGGTGGGAGGATCACCTGAGCCCAGGAGGTCACGAGGCTGTGGTGTGCCTTGGTGTGCCACTGCACTCCAGCCTGGGTGACAGAGTGAGAATAAGAGTAAGAATAAGAAGAGGAGGAGGAGGAAGAAAAGGAGGAGGAGACAAATTCAGTCCGCCCCTCCCTCTTTCTTCCTTTCTCCCGCCACTTCCGCTTTGCATTGGACTAAGCTGTGGGGTAAGAGGGAAGGTTGGACCCTGGGCAGCAGAGAAGCCTGTCCTCGTCACCTCTATGCTGCACCTGGTGCCCTCTTGCTCCAGGGAACGTTGGGTTTGGAAACACTGGAAGGGGCCGCCTCCTTCGAGCAGTAGTCACACACGGGTCACTGTCAGAGGGACATGCTCAGGCTACTTCTAGAGGCTTTGCTGGCACAGGTGTTCAACCAGGACAGGAGAGGATGGATTCCGGATAAGCCATATGGGGATTGTGGCTGACAGGGTGATATTTCAGCAAATGCATGCTCCCTTTTTTGGAACTCCCAGAAACACTTGTGGCAGAGGAAGAAGAGGGCAGAGGGCCTGTAGGTGCAAGAAGAGAAACAGCAGGAACTTTGGGCTATGGATGTTAATGGAACTTTATTTATAGTCACTGTCGGGGCACGTCTGATAACACTGGTGTGACACTGCTCCTTCAGCGACCCTTTCCTCCCTGCCTTTGCACAGGTGGCTAGTTAAGCACGTGAGGAATCCCAAACTCTTTCCATCCCTTTCTCCATTTTCATTTGGGCTTTATCTGTTTCTTACAGAAGCACTTTCTATATTGGGGCACGTATTCCCTTCTATAATCTATTTATCGTGACAAATACCCGTTTCCCCCAACCTGTTCTTCCTTTTCACTTTTGTTATGCAGTGTTGGCCATGCAGATGTTTTCTTTTTTTTTATGTAGCGAAGCGAAGTGTATCAACCTTTCCTTTTGCTACCTCTGAGTTAGATATCACACTTAAAGAGCTCTTCCCCACCTCAAGAAATGTTCATTTAATTCTTTTTCTTTCTATAAATAAGTTTTCAGGCCAGACGCAGTGACTCACGTCTGTCATCCCAGCACTTTGGAAGGCCAAGGCAAGAGGATTGCTTGAACCCAGGAGTTTGAGACCAGCCTGGGCAACAAAGTGAGACCTCATCTCTACAAAAAATTAAAAATAAAAAAATTAGCTGGGCGCGGTGGTGCATGCTTATAATCCCAGCTAATCAGGAGGCTGAGGTGGAAGGATCACCTGAGTCCAGGAGGTCAAGTCTGTGGTGAACTGTGATTGTGCCACTGCATTCCAGCTTGAACAATAGAGTGAGATCCCAACCCCCACCCCCCCCAATTTTTTTTTTAATTGAAGTCTCACTCTGTCACCCAGACTGGAGTGCAGTGGCATGCTCCCGACCACCGCAGCCTCGACTTGCTGGGTTCTGGCAATCCTTCTGCCTCAGCCTTCCAAGTATCTGGAACTACAGGCGCGTGCTACCACACCTGGCTAATTTTGATTTATTGTTGAGACAAGGTCTCGCCAAGTTGCCTGGGCAGGTCTCGAACCTGCGGGCTCAGGCAATCCACTTGTCTCGGCCTCCCAAAGTGCTGGGATTACAGGCTGAGCCACCGAGCCCGGCCCCCCAAAAATGTTTTATGTATATATATAATCTATCTTGTCCTCATCAATTAGCAATGCCTCCTTTCTCATAAACTAAAATTTTGTACATATGTAAATTATACATTTCTGGATTGTCTCTCTTCCATTGATATGTTTCCTTATTCCTGTTCCTAGACCACAAATTACTATAACATGGACTTAAAAAATAAGAAGAAGAGAAATTTCCCTCCTATATTATTTCTTTCAAAATTATCCTAGGTTATCCGATTAACTGTCTGATTAAAATGATTTGGTCACATTAAAAAATATCATGTTGGTATGTTGACTGTGATTGTACTGAACTTATACACTAATTTAGGGAAATAGATTTTCTGTATACCACTGTATCTTCCCCTCCGAGAGGAAGGTCTGGTTCTATTTAAGTCTTCTTTTGTGTCTGGGGAGAATGATGCCATGATTTCAGCCTTGGTGTAGCCTTTTCTCTCATTTTTGTTTCTTCTTTATCATTTCTGTCAAGTTTAGGGAGGGTAGTTTTGGAAACCTGCATTTAAGCCACCATGACTCCCAGAAGTGTTTCGATGTGCACTGAATGGAGGGTGAAGGCAGGGATGATGAGCGGAGCTGTGGGCGTGGGTGAAATTCAGAAGGACATTAAATGCCGAGTGGGAGGAACAGAGCCTTGCTGGATGCCAACATTTGTGTGGAAAGTGAATGAGGTGAATACGGATGAAAGCAACCCACAAAAGGGAGAGGTGAGGGACTGACAGAGTTGTGTCAAGTAAGTGAGGGTGGGAGGGAGTCCAAGAGCACATTGTTTATCGATAGAGTCCTGTGTTGAAGGGAGGCTGTGAGAACAACTCAATGGAGCCGGGGCTTGTGGGGGTCATGACTGGTTAGCAGTGAGGCGCCATAACATTTCATGTGTAAGTTGGAACCGTTTGGAGAAGTCTCTGGGGCAGAAGGTATAAGCCAAGATTCTTCCTGGAAAACAGGGACCCATGGTAGCCTTGGCTAGTGGTGACTTCCTAGAAAGCAGTCTCAGTGGAAGTATGGCCAAGGTGCCAGGACTTAGTGGCAGAAGACTGCTCTTTTTAGAAATTTGGCCAGAAAGGTAAGAAGACAGTCGGGTCATAGGTTTAGGTAGTCTGAGCATCCTCGCCTACTGAGGCAGTGATGTCCTCGCTAGTCAGGTTTCTACAGGGACTGTGGTTGTTCTCTAATGGAGGAAGACCCCAACGTGCCAACATGTCTAGGCTGGAAGAGGCTTCCAGCCCAGACACTCCAGCCGGAACCCACCAGCTGAGAGCCCAGCCCTGAGCTTAGAACTAAGGTTGAAGTGGGATATATTGGCTTGTCTGCCTGGGGCCTTAGTAAAGAGGGAGAGATGGAAGATGCATGATATGGAAGAGATCAGGAATAAGGAAGGTGGTACGGGAGGAGAGGGGCCGTGGCCACAGCCTAGGGAAGACACGGAGTTAGTCTGGCAAAGCAGGAAGGACCATTCCCCATGGAAGAGGCAAATAAAAGAATGAAGAGAGTCGAGATGCAGAGTAGGGAACTCGGGGATCCCGTGACTTCTTGAGAATGGCTGCTGAGAAGAAGGTGGGCAATCTTTATTGGGCCAAGAGCCTCCAAAAGGTGGAAGTCCTTGATCCCTGTCCCTTGGGAATCAGCGTGGTCAGACCTGCCCTAATGGGCTGAGATGGTTCTGAATAGGGTCATTTGATGGCAGGAACCTAGACAAGTCCTAAGCTCAGGGCTGGGCTCTCAGCAGCAGGTTCCAGCTAGTTTGTCTGGACGGGAAGCCTCTTCCAGCCTAGGCACATCAGCATGTTGGGATTTTCCTCCATTAGAGAGTGACCACAGGCCCCGAAATCTGGACCGGTGAGGATGTCACTGCCTCAGGAGGCAGGATGCTCAGCCCGTGCAGGACCAAGTTCTGCAGTAACACCTTGGACTGGCAAAGGCTTCAAGGCTCTTGGCACTTGGCTTTGGATGAGCCAGTCCTTTGGATATAGGAAGTCTTTGGTATACTCAAACAATTCAGGGAGAAGGCAGTCCCCAAGAGAGTTACTGGGAGAGTTTTGTCTTTTTTGAGGGGGGGGATACAGAGTCTCACTGGCACTCAAACTAGAGTGCAGTGGTACTATCCTAGCTCACCACAGTCTCTACCTCCTAGGCTCAGGTGATCCTTCTGCCTCAGCCTCCTGAGTAGCTGGGACTACAGCTGCCTGCCATCTGTGTCTTTGTAGAGACGAAGTCTTGCTATATTGCCCAGGCTGGTCTCGAACTCCTGGGCTCAAGAGATTTTCCTGCCTTGACCTCCCAAAGTGTTGGGTTACAGGCGTGAGCCACCACGTTTGGCTGGATTTCTTTTTAACTTCAGTCAGGCTAGAGAGGTTAATAGGAAATAGTAATCTAACTTATAGCCCAATCTGATAAACCAGGCTGTATAATAGAATGGTATGCAGCCATTCAAAATGATGCTGGGAAATAATATTTGATGACATGAAAAAATATTCAAGATCTATTAGTTGAAAAGCTGGTATGAACACAGCAATCTGATTTTTGAAAAGAATATGTAATATATGGACAGATATAAGACTGTAAGAATATATGATATACCAGTTAGCAGTGGTCACTTCTGGGTGGTATAAGTATGGGTAATTTTTCTTTTCACTGGTTTTTTTCCCCTAAATTTTCTACAAGGTGCCTATATAGCTTTTTTTAGTAAGTTAAATAACAACGTTATTTTTTAAAAGGATTTCCAAGCATTAGCAGCCCCCAGCCGAGCCTGGAGGAGGTATCTGTGGAGAAACCAGTGCCTGTGGCTGGGCATCCCCCCACCAGCTGCACCTGACAGGTGCTCATTGCTGTGTAAACTGAGGGAAGACAAAATTTAGCAACACACTAGCCCAGTGCTGCTTGGAGGGTGCCCATGGGACGCCTCCCAGGGCGGCTACTCTACATTCCCCATCTGCTGCTCTGTAGACCACCCTTGAGCTGGTGTCTCCAATCCAGATGGCATCAGTGAAACTTTTCCCCTTTTCCTGACCCTGTACTCAGCTACTCAGAGCCCGTCTGTACCTAAGACTAAAACGGGAGAGGGGAGGGTTTAGGAAGGCTGAGATGAGCAAGGGGGTCTAGAAAGAAACAGTCTGTTGTTGCTGTGGCCGTGGTTCTGGTTATGTGAACCATCACACTACACAAATGGGTTGTGCCAACGGGCCGAGGACACTGCCAGAGTCAGATATGGGGAAAGTTGGAGTCTGTCTAGAACCTGGCATCCAGAGGGGAAGGCCTTTCGACTCCAAGCAGAGTCCTTGACGAGCCCTAGATGGTATCCAGCCCAGGGTTGTGTGGTCAGCACCCTCCCCTGGCCAGGGCTGGTGTCCATCCTGTTCCTCAGTGAATCTGACCCAGGAGAAGTCCTTGGGCAGTTGCTGGGCTCAGAGGCTTGGTTTGCTCCAGGTCAGCCCATAGGAGAGGGGCCTAGGGATGCTTCCAACTATATTGGTCTGGTGTGTGTGAGGGGGTGGTTGTAGGATGTGAGCGGGTCTCCACTGGGTCTTGTGGAAGGGCCTGGGGACCGCCCCACCTTCTGTTCTTTCCACATCCCCAAATCAGAGATGGGTGAGGGGGCCTCTCCAACCTACCTTCATTTTCAGGCCTCTGTGGAGATCCTGGTACCTACCAGCTCTCTCTGAGATTTCCACAAAGATGGTGAAGGAAACGTGATTTATCGCTGACTCATGATAGGCTTTCCATAAATATTTGTTGAATGAACAAATGAGTGAGTGAATTAACAAATTTTATGAGCACAGAGGTTGTGGGCCCATGACTGAATGAAGAGATAGACTCTTTTTAGACCAAGGACATACAGATAAAAATACCTATACTACCTGGCCATGAGTAAAAAGAAAGGCCAAGTTGCCAGAGTTTGCTGACTGCGTGTCAAAATGTTTAGGTATTAGTCATGATACTTTATTTATTTGTTTGTAGAGATGGGATCTTACTATGTTGCCCAGGCTGGTCTCAAACTTCTGGCCTCAAGACATCCTCCCTTAGCCACCCAAAGTGCTGGGATTACAGGTGTGAGCCACCATACCTGACCAACTATGATACTTTAAAAAGTCTTATAATGGCACTAGAACCACAGATGATCAAGTCCAACTGAGACCAAGTTTCAGCTAAGAAAAGTGAGGTTTAGAAAGAGAAGAGAATGGATGCCCAAAGCCACTGGCTGGTGGCCCTGAAGTAAATTTCAGGCTTCTGTGCCTCCCAGGCCTACAGGGCTCCTCCACCTCATGCCACTTTCACAGGGCAGCTGGGAGCCTTCTCCCCAGGGTGTGATCAGAATCCCTTATAAATAAATACGAGGTCTGACAATTAGGTTCACAAACCATCCTAGGAAAAAGTGCTCCATCCCTCATTGCTGAATCTCACTATGGTCACCTTCAAAGTACTCCCCTTGGGACACTCTGCACCAACGTCAGTGCCTAGTTTACCCATCAAAGCAATTTTGGAACTCTTTTTCTGGAATGGCCATCAGAGCTGTCATTGTTAATTGTAGAGGTCTGACAATTAAGTTTGTGAACTTGCCACCGTGTGCTAACTTCAGCAGCACTGAACAAGTCACTGTACCGGAACACCCTCACTACTCACCTGCTCTGGCCCTCAGTCACTTTTTTCTTTACCCAAAGATAAAGGAAATATTGAAAGAAAGAAATATTGAAAGGAAATATTGGGACATCAAGGATAATACGATGACATCTCTGATGGCCATTCCAAAAAAGAGTTCCAAAATTGCTTTGACGGGTGGACTAGGCTCTGGCATCGGTGCATAATTTCCCAAGGGGAGTCCTTTGAAGGTGACCATAGTGATATCCGGCAATGAGGGATAGAGCACTTTTTCTAGGATGAGTTTGCAAACTTAATTGTTGGACCCCATATAGGGATGGGGTACCTGCTAGACGCGGTGAATCTACTATGTGCTAAGCAAGTTGCTAGGTACTGGTGATGCTGGTGGACTAGATGTTGACTTGGCAAGAAAGGAGATGGGCAATTCATCAGGCAAGTTCAATAAGGAACGTGCACCTGGCTTCGGGATCCCTGAACAGGGATGTCTAGCCCAGGTTTGGGGTTAAGGGTCAGGTGAGGGGAACTTAAAGTGGGTAGCAGACATTCCACACACTCTTAGAGCCTTTCTGGGGGCATCTCCCCTCCCTGCCCCAGCATTCCTGCTGATCTGTCTCCCACTTGCCCATGAGTGCCCGGCTCCAGGGGCTCAGGCACTCTAGATAAGAGTCACACCTCCAAGGCCAAGGGGACAGACATGTAGGACAAGCTGCTCAGAGGGAGGGGCCTCAGGCAGGAGGTCAGGTTCCAGAGGAGGTCCTGGGAAGGGAGGGCCTGTTGGAGGGGATGTGGGAGGAGTTGCAGACTCCGTGTCAGAGACCTGGGCTCCCGGCACTCTCAGTAGGCCTTCCCTTCCCAGGCAGCCATATCAGATTTTGCTCTTTAACCATAAATCTCAGTCTTGTTTTGGGGCCAATGCTTCTCTAGAAGATGCCTCAACTCTCTAATCTTCCTTTTCCACCTCCCTCCTCTCATCTGCTGACTTCTCACTTCACAGACAACTCACCCCCTTTCCTCCCCTGAGCCCACCCTTAGCCATTTCTTTCATCCTTTTTTGTCAGACAGCTCCTGAAACTCAATCTCTTCCAGAGAAGTGTGGAGGCAAAATCAGAGGTGGAAAGAGAGGAATAACTACCATCCTCCCCTTCTCTTCCTCATCCCCGTACAGGCTGGATCCACATAGATGGGACCTTTGTATCAGTCAGGGGCCCTGCAGGAAACAGAGGGAGAGAGCTATGGATCAGCTGGATGCTGAGGCAAGGGTCCTCAGGAAAAGGGGACAAAGGGACTTCTTCACCTTCCCTGGCTGGACATGCTGGTTATAATCATCAAC
The DNA here is from genome assembly GCA_963574415.1 of Tarsius wallacei. NCBI lineage: Eukaryota > Metazoa > Chordata > Mammalia > Primates > Tarsiidae > Tarsius > Tarsius wallacei. The sequence goes on from CAUYQG010173382.1 coordinate 16,896, forward strand.
TGAGGTAGGTCTGGCGGTTCTGAGATTTCATTGCCACTGCTCCTTGGCCTGGGGCAGGGCCCTAGGCACTCTTCATGCTTCTTGGCAAGGAGTTCTTAACTGAGCTACTGCGGTTCCACACACAAGTCTCTGAAGCCCCTGAGCCTGCACGCAAAACGTTGCGTGCTTGCACATGTGTCCTTGTTTCCAGGAGAAGGTTCGCCCCTCCCATCGGATTCCCAGAGGCATCCACGACACAAAAAAAGGTGCAGAGCCCCACCTCCAGTCCCGCCCGCCTGCCCCCTCCCAAGAGGCTCCCCTGCCCTCTGGGTTTCTTCCACCCCTGTGCTTCTGCACACTGCCTGTCCCCAGAGCCAGCTGGGGCCATGTGCCTCTCAGCTCACCTGGACACAGCGCTGTGCCTGCCTCCATCGACTGTCCTATTTAGAAGCTGCTGAGCTGACTGCTGAATCCAGTGCTGCACTTGCCCCCTCCTGCATCCTGGCTTTGAGGAAGGGTGTGGGCAAAGAGCCTCTGAACCTCTGGGCTGAAGGAGCATGGGTTCTGGAGTCAGGAAGACTTGCACTTCACCTTGGATCTGTGGCAAGTTAATGAATCTCCTCAAAACTCTGTTTCCTCGCGTATAAAATGGGGTGAATGCCTCCCTACAGGGGTGTTGTGAGAACTGAGGTAATGTCTATGAAATGCCAGGCACTCAATAAATGTCAGCTGTGATCTGGCACAACTGGATCCAGAAATTTCCTCTACCGTGTCCCTGGTAGGAGGTTGTCCACTCTTCCTAGGGAGCTGTCACTTTCTGAGGCAGCCCAGCACTGTTTGGACAGCTCTGACTGTGAGAAAGTTCTGACATCAGTCAGGAATCCTTTGAGTTGAAATGACAGAAGTTCAACTCACTTACGTGCCAAAAACGGGAATGTATTAGCCCAAGAAACTGGGAAGGGTAGGATTAGAAGTGACCTCAAGGACTCCAGAGACCAGATAGTATTGTCAGGTCTTTCCTTCTCTTGCCTTGAAACTCTTGCCTCGGTTTTCCCAAGTGATTGCAGCCAAGTAGCCGACAGCTCCCAGGATACATCATCATATGGGGGCCATGGCTGTTTGCACCCTAAAAGCTCACTGAAAAATCACTGGCATGAGGCAGATGGATTACTAGGAGAAAAGGCATACAGATGTATTTCACGTGCATATATAGGAGCTTTCAGTATGAAGAGTCGCTACCCAGTGAGTGACAGAAACTTAAATACCATCTCAAGGTTACAGAAGGAATGGGAGCTTAGATTCTGGTAAAACACGTTATGGGAGGGGGAAGAAGAGAATTCTACTGAGCACAAAAAATGATTGGGAGAATGGATGGATGGGGGAACAGAGAACAAACCTTAGGTGGGTACCATGTGATGAGATGGTTGGGCTAGGTCCAAGGACATTCTTCCTCTCTTTTCCTACCATAGATAATGAGATGGGGGGGAGGGGGGAGGGAACAGGGATAAGCAGCTTGAGAACGATCTTGAGGCAAGACACCATATTTGGGTGTGAAAGTTCCTGTCCTCCTTCAATCACAGCCTGGGGAACCAGAAGCAAGCATCTTTCTCCCAGGGACCACATATAAATTCCCAGGGAAGGATTGAGACTGGCCAGGGGCTTGGGTTACAGATCCGCTCCTGAGCTCATCTCTGCCTGGGTAGTTATGATTGGCCTCATCTCAACCCATGAACCCAGGACAGGAGACAGTACGCCTGAGTGGCAGCCATATTGGATCCACATGGATTGCGTAAGGGTAGGTTGCCCAAAAGGTGGAATGCTATTTCTAGAAACCTGGCGAGTTTGGGTGACTGCTCACTACTCTTGTTCTTTACACTGGATCTGATTCTCTGTCCACTGGTCCTAGCCCTGGACTCCTGGCCCACACAGGACAAGGCTGTTCACCCAACCAAGTCAGCTCCTCGGGAATAGGAAGAGTGGTTATAACCTCTCAAATCTTCTTTTCTCCAGAGAAAGTTCTGGCTCTTCCATCTCTCCGAGTACAGTGGGTTTCCACCCCTTTTCCTCTACTTCTCAGCAGAAGTCAACAATCTGGCTGGAATCCGGAATGGAGCCCGGACTTGGGAATGATCAACTGGGATGCTGACCTGAGCGATGGGGGGGCCTTAGTGTCCCTTGGAGTAACCACTGATCCAGTGTGCCCTTTACACAGGGGGAGATGACCAGAGAGGAAGGTGTCAGCATGGTTGGGTTCTGGTGAGGGCCCTTCTCCAGGCTGCAGGTGACCAGCTTCTAGCTGTGACTTCACATAGTAGAAGGAGCAAGTGGGCTCCATAAAGCCTCTTGTGGAAGGGCACCAATCCCAACCATGAGGGCTCTGTGTGATCACCTTCCAAAGTGTCACCTTAATACCATCACAGTGGGGTCAGATTTCCTCATGTGAATTTTGGGGGAGACACAAATGTTCAGACTATGCCAGCAGACTTCTTGGAAGAGGGGGCCTTGAAGGACAAAGAGGATTGCAAAGCCAGAGCGTGGCTCTGGGAGCCCACTGCAGGCAGTGTAGAAACGTTTCTGACTGCCCAGCTGGAGAGCAGGGGGCCCGCTGGCAGGGGAAGGGGCTTCTGCTCCCTTCCCCCATTCTTCCTTTCCCGATTGGGCTGCTCTGCAGAAGTCACCCTTAGGCTAATGAGGAATCATCCTGAAGTTTAAAACCAATTAAGCAACAAACGGCTTCTGATTAGTTATTTCTCTTGATGTGAATTTTAATGAACAGCCTTCTCTCCCCGCCCTGCCTCCCAAGCACCCTGGGGGCTACCCAGCATCGGCTTTGAGCCCCTAGGCATGTCTGGAAGGCTGGGAAAGGAACAGAGAAGTACCTGGGGTGAAGTCCAGGCAGCTTTCCCCAGCACAGCAAGGCCCCCAGTCAGCCTGCCTTTTCCCGACACTTCAGAGTGTTCTGTGCCCCCAAGGCAGGGGCTGTCCCCAGGGGAAAGGGTGAGAGGTGTGGAGACAGAGACAGTGGAATGGAGATGGTGACAGGCAGGCTCAGACCTCTGCCAGCTCCCTTTGGTCACAGAGGCTGAAGCAGAACACATAAAAAGTTCGCCCGGACAAGAGCTCGAATTGTGGGGTGGGGGGAGGGGAGGAGGACATGTGCCTCTGTGGGAAGACACAGAGGAGGGGCCGGGCCTCCAGGGGAAGGCAGAATGGTGACCTAGGCAGACCAGTCAGTGGGATGTGCTGTGTGAATGAGCCCTCCCCCATGGCCCATATCCTTTGGGAATGCAGAGGTAGATGATGGTTATTCCTTGGCTTTCCTCTGGGGACTCTTATGACCCATGATGATAGCATGTTGCAAACCAAAAGGAGCCTGGGGTTGGTTGGGGTTGTGAGTGTGGGGGAGACGACCAAGCACTGTCTTCTTCACTGCTCTGAGCCCTCAACAGGAGCCCCCTGGCTCCATAGCTGTTGGACCCTAATCAGTTACACATCATTTTCATTTTACAGGCAGCAAATGGAGGCCAGTGTCCTCAGCTATGTCTTTAGTGTGGACAGGAGGGCCAATGTGGACAGGAGAGCCAGCTGTCTCCATCCTAAGATGGGCATCTTCAAGGGTCCTCAACCAGGACCCAGAAGCCCCTGGGGAGTAGCTGAGACCCAGAAGCGCTGCTTGGGAACTTTGTAGAACCTTGCAGTTCAGCCCTGCACTCCTGACCAATCCTTCCAGCTGAGCAGAATCGCTGTCTTGAAAGAAGAATGAAGTCCCTGGAGTCTGCTGGAGGAAGAAAAGGAGGTGGGGGAAGCACCTCTTGGGAACTGCTGACAACAAAAATACAGATGGATTTTTCTGCAGGTTCCCCTTCTCTGTCTCCCTCCTCTCTCCCTCCTCCCCAGCTCCTCTCTTTTCTACCCTTTCTTCTTTCCCTAATCCAGGTTGACTCCGAGGGGCATCTGGCTGAGGGGTTCAGAGAGATCTGACCAGGCCCTGGACTTTCAGTGATTTTCACAGTGACTCCCTGAGGGCCAGGGGAAGTGCATCCTTCCTGGCTCTGGCATGTGAGTGATGCCAAATTCAGAGCAGCCACCACTAAAGCCAACCTCTTTGGCTTCTGTTTTGGGTACCAGGAGCCAGGCTGGCCCAGAAGTCTGGCTTCTGACCAGGGCTCTGCAGCCCAGAGCTGAGGCCAGCTGTTCCAGGCCTGAGACGCCCCTACACTTGGCCCCATGTCACCATCAACCACCTGGGCCCCTCTGGTTGGCTGGACTGTCCCAGCTTTCTGGAGCATGCTAGCTATGTCTTCCTCATGAAGCAGTGATGGAAGAGGGAATGGATTGGTCAGGTATCTTGATGGCAAGATACAGAACGCAGTTCTGGGCACAAAAGAAGGACTTTATTGGTAGACATAGTAGGGCCAGGTTGTCCTTGTGAAGGGCCAGTCGGAGTCAGGCGTGGAATGTTGGCAAACATATCCCAACCAAAAGAATAATTGAACAGTCAAACTAGGGATAGCAGGGGTCCTCCTGGGCCTCGGGAACATCTGAACCCGAGTCTTGAGGGCTGCCAGGAATCTGTCTTCCTTCTTCTGTCTCTATTCCTCGTCTCTGCTTCTCTCTGACTGTCGATCAGCTTCCTAGACCTCCCGAGCCTAACCCCTCGCAACCTCAGCTCCTGAAGAAACTATCTCAGTAGTGGTTCATTAAAAAAACATCCCAGGGAAGATGTCAGATGGGTTCATTTTGGGTCAAAGTCTGTCCCAGATCAGTCCATTATGACCAGAGGATAGACCAACAACATGACTGTTTCCATGGAAACTCTATCAGTGAAAAGGGGTAAGGGGCAAGTTACCTGAAGAAGGGGGTTCTCTGCAGAACCTTTTTATTTGTAGTAGAGACAACATCTTGCTCTGTTGTCCAGACTAGAGTACAGTGGAGAGATCATAGCTCACTTCAGCCTCAAACTTCTGGACTCAAGCAATCCTCCTGCCTCAGCCTTCCTAGTAACTGGGACTACAGGTGCATGCCACCATGCCTGGCTCATTTTTAACTTTTTTGTAGAGATGGGGTTTCACTATGTTGCCCAGGCTGGTCTGGAACTCCTGGCCTGAAGTGATCCTCCTGCTCCCAGAATTTGAGGCGGGCTGGAAAGATGAGTCAGTAGGAACTGACCTTATCTGCTCTCCCACAAAGAGGATTGTGGAATTTGTTTGCAGGTCACTCTAGAGAAGCTGTGTGTTACTCTCACCAGTTGTGGCTTGCAAGGGGCACACACAGCTGCAGGTGTTCCCTTCTCCCATCCACACAGCTCCTGACTAGAGACTATTCTCACCTGTCACCCCAGATGCTGACCCTGGTGGGGTCCTGCGTCCTCTTGTCTTCATCAGTTTTTCTTAGCCATTGGAATACAGCCCAGAGATAAAATCACAGGATTTGGAGTCAAGAATACCTGGGTTTGAATTAAGTGCCACCATTTACTTCCTGTCTGAGATCCTGATTTCCCACCAGTAAAATGGAAAAGCTATTAAACAGTCCATGATAATTGGGTCATCGTGCAGATTAAATGAGATGATGGGCCAGGGGCTATGGCTCATGCTTGTAATCCCAGCACTTTGGGAGGCCAAGGTAGGAGAATCACTTGAGTCCAGGTTTGAGACCTGCCTGGGCAACATAGTGGGAAATTGTGTTTACAAAAAATACAAACATTAGCTGGAAAGGATTGCTTGAGCCCAGGAGGTCGAGGCTGCGGTGAGCCATGATTGTGCCACTGCACTCCAGCCTGAGTGACAGAGTGAGACCCTGTCTCAAAAAAAAAAAAAAAAAGAGATGATGAATGTAAGCTCTTGGCATACAGTAGGCACCTAATCAGTGATGCCCTGGAAAAAGCCACATCAAGACACAGTCTTCTCAGCTCCTTCATCAAACAGCAAGATGCCTGTGTCTGAGCAGGAGCTATTGTGGCAGTGTAGGAAGGGTGGGGAGGATTGTCCTACAGCTGCAGGGTGAAGGAGAGAACCTCAGTCTCCCCTCCCCAGCTGGGCCCTATGCATCCTTTCCCTCTGTGTCCTGGGAGAATGTCAAGGCCCTGGTGGAAGCCCTCAGGCCCACCACTGGCCTCAGGGAGAAGGATTGACTCCCCAGAGGGCATCCTGGGAGCAGAGTGGATCAGGGGAGGAGGGCCCTGCATGGGACCCTGACCACATCTATCCTGAGGAAGCTTTGGCTTCTAAATGTTCCAGGCTATGGGGAAAGCCTGAACACAGGGTCCCATGGGGCCATGATCTGCATCTGTGCCCAAATCAGCCTTGTGTATCAGCACAGGCTGTCCTTCCTGAGGCGCTGGCCGTGACGGGGTACGGGATATTGGCAAACACATCTCAGCTTCACTACCCAGCCCCCTCCACATCCCCCACCCTTGTTGTTTGGGCCAGTATCCCTGAGCTTAGTAGTGATGGAGGTGGTGGGGGAGGGGGTAGTAAGATGGAAGATCAAAGACATGGGCGCACACGTGCAACACACTCTCAGACAAACACGTGCTGGCCCTGTGTGCAGAGGGAAACAGATGGCCAGGACCAGAAGCCCTACCTAAGGCCTCCAGATGGCTAATAATAGTAACTGAGCCCACATTTACAGAGCTCTTCCCATGGACCAGTCACTGGGCTAGCCAATCCCAGGTCATTATTTCATTGACTCCTTCCCAAACCCCAGAAGTGGGCGTGATCATCCCTGTTTCACACACAAAGGACTAGAAGCCTAAAGAGTTAAATAATTGGCTAAAGATCACCCTGTCTGATTGCAAAGCCCTCTTATCCTGCTGCCCACGTGTTTTCCAAAGGAGAGATTCACGGGGGACAGAGGATTCTCCAAGCAAATGCACCAGCTCCTACAGGGAGTCCTGGAGAGGACTCGCCTTAAATCTCTTGGGAAGGTTGCTGGAAGCGAGTTATTGGGCCCTACCCCCTCTCACATACCCCTTCCTCCAAGTACTGATTCCATGGGGTGGGAGGGGGACCTAGGAATATGCATTTTAACAAGCTGCCTATTTGCTTGCATATTAGTCTGCCATGAAAACAGCTTCCCTCCTCATTGTTAAAAAATACTGTTCATTGTAAGATCTTTGAATCCAAATTGCTACACATGGGGCTCAGGCATCTACATTTTCCATACATTCTTCTGGGAGAGAATGGTCTTCACTAAAGTTTGAAAACATCTGATCAGGGTTCCGAACATGCAGTTGCTGGGCTCCCTCAGGTCAGGAACAGGGATCTGCATAGAGGACTCTGGGAACTCCACAGTTTGGGAAGAGGGTACGTTCCCCTACAACTTGCGCCTGGCTCCTGGGGGTCCTGCAGACTCACGGGAAGGGGTGGGGGAGGGGTGGCAAGCCCTGCTTGGAGAAGGCAACGCTATGGGTCTCCCATCCATAGGAGACTACACCAAGGGCTTCTTCGAAAGCCTGACTGCCCTCTGCCCAGAACCCTTTCCCTTGGCAGCCGGGGGCCACCCCTCCACTCCCTACTCCCCGAGCCCCTCCCGTGCTATTCGTCCAGACTTACAAAGCTCCTCTTCCAAGAATATCCTCCCCTGGGTAATTGGACCCTCGGGCCATTGACATTTAAAGAAATGTTCTTGACCTTTTCAGCAGTTCCATAAAATCACAAAATAGGTCTCTAAATATGACTGCAGATTCCTACTAGCCTAGACCCTGGCAGAGACTCATTTTCCAGGCTAACTCAAGAATAAGAGAAAATAGCAATATTGCTAGCAAAAAAGAGGGCTATTCTCAGACCTCTCTCTTTGGATGATCATTCCATCATGGCCCGCTATTATCTGCCTCAGGACGCTGCCCTCTGCCATCACCACCCACGACCACCGCTATGCGTTTCACCATCATCACCTTAATTGCATGATTATATAAAGTGAGTGGAATTTATGCTTTTGCATCTTTGCAGTGCAGAAGGTCTCCCTGCGTTTTAGATAGCCAATGGGCTCATGAGAACAGCTTCTTCCTTCTCCCCCTCCTCCACCCGTGTAGAAGCATCGCAGAGACTGATGGCTCAGAAGAGAGACAGGAGAGGATAGAACCTGGGGAGAAGGCAGATGAACATGTGAAGAGACACTTGGAGAAAATTGAGAACGTTTGAAAATAGATTCAATATCAGATCAGGACCACTCCTTCTATGAACAGAACTTGGGTTAAGAGGAGAAATTTAAACTTTTTTTCCCCCCACGTGTCTCCAAAAACAGCTTTGTCATCTTAACTCCAGCCTGCAGGTCAAATCCAGCCTTTGACTGTTTTTGTGCATGCTTTGGGCTAAAAATGGTTTTTACATTTTTTAATAACAGCTTCATTGAGATATAATTCACATACCATAAAATTCACACTTTTAATGTGTACGCTTCTATGTTTTTTTAGAATATTCACAGAGTTGTACAACTGTTACCATCATCTAATTCTGGAACATTCTCATCACCCCTAAAAGAAACCTGACCCATCAGCAATCACTTTCCATTCTCTTATCCCCAGTCCCTGGAAACCACCCAGTCTACATTCTATCTCTATGAATTTGCTTTTTCTGAAGGTTGGGCACAGTGGCTCGTGTTTATAATCCCAGCACTTTGGGAGGCCAAGTCGGGATGATTGCTTGAGCTCAGGAGTTCAAGACCAACCTGGACAACATGATGAGACCTTGTCTCTACAAGAAATATAAACATTAGCCAGGTATGGTGGTACATGCCTGGAGTCCCAGCTACTCAGGAGGCTGAGGCAGGAGGATCACCTGAACCCAGGAGGTTGAGGCAGGGGTGAACTGTGATCATGCCACTACACTCCAGCCTGGGAGACAGAGTGAGACCCTGACTCAAAAAAAAATTGCTTTTTCTGGACATTTCATACAAATAGAATCACACAACATATGATTTGTTATATCTGAATTTTTGTACTTAGCATGATGTTTTCAAGGTTTATCCATGTTGTAGTATATACTATATATAAATAATGTTTTAGTGTATGGATATATGTGTGGTATTTTCTGATAACCCTTCTGATGCCCAAAGTGGTATTTTTCTTCACTGACACTGCCAGCAACCAAGTCTCCAACACAACTGGGTGTCCAGCACTTCAATTCAATTCTGACACTTGCTACCCAGAGTTAGCACATATCTTACAGGTTAAGGTCTCAGTGCCGAAAAATGCCCTTACTTCAGATACCAGCCATAGATGGGGTACCCAGGCTATGAACGCTTCTGCCCATCCATGCAGTTCATCTTATGAACAACAAGTTCATAACTCCTCCCCTTACTCAGGTTTAGTAATTTGCTAGAGTGACCTACAGGACTCAGAAAAGTGCTTTGTTTCCGATTACTGGCATATCATAAAGGACACAAGTGAAAGTCATATGGAAGAGACGCATTTGGCCAGGTATGGGGGGAAGAGTGCAGAGCATTGAGGTCCTCTCTGGACCCACCACACTCTGGAAGCTCTCAAATCTCATTGCTCAGGAGTTTTTTTATAACCCAATCTCCAACTCTACTCCCATCCCTGGGGTTGGGGAGGGCCCTGAAAGTTTCCACCTCTAATCTCAAGTTTGGTCTTTCTGTTGATCAACTCCCATTCTTAAGCTATCTAGGGGTTCCCACCCTGAGTCTCATTAACAAAACTCAAGTGTATGCCAGTCCCTGTAGTGTGCACCTGTAGTCCAAGCTACCAGGGAGGCTAAGGAAGGAGGATTGATTGAGCCCAGGAGTTCAAGACCAGCCTGGGAAACATAGCAAGACCCCATTTCCAAAAAAAGTGTAGTCAAGGAGCTTGTAAATAACAAGATGCTCCTATCAGGAAATTCCAGTTTTAGGAACTCTGAGCCAGGAAGTGGGGATGAAGACTAAATATATTTTTACTATGCTACCATATGCCATATTTTGTTTATTCATTCATTCACTGTATGGCTATTAAGAATATTACTGCTGTGAATATATACGTACAAGTTTTTGTATGAACATATGATTTAATTCTCTTGGGTGTATATGTATACTTAGGAATAGAATTGCTGAATCATGTTTCACTGTTTGAGAAACTGTCAAATTGTTTTCCCAGTGGCAATGTGTGATGGTTTCAATTCCTCCATATTCTTGCCAACACTTATCATTGTCTGTCTTTCTTAGTTTAGCCATCCCAGTGGCTATGAAGTGGTATCTCATTGTGGTTGGCATTTACATTTTTAAATGAGCGTAAAAGCAAATAAACTCAAGGACAGAGACTGTATGCCATGTGTGGTCTGCAAGACTTCAAATTATTTGTATCTTTATAGTAGAAGTTTGCCAACCCTTGGTCTGAAACATTCTAAATTATTGTATTGAAAGACAAAATACAAGCCATAAGGAGTGAATATCAAAAGTTTAAATCCAAATTAGTTGACAAAACCTGAAATTTTATTTTTTTTAATGTAGTTACATTTCAGGTATTTTTATTAAGCATAATCACAATTTTAGCACTTATTGTCTATTTATTTGCCAATGTAAAGGAATCAGCATCATACTTCAAGGATGTTACATCTACTCTAGTCTATGCAAATTTAAGGGTAATATGAATGAGGTAAGAGAACTGCCTGAGCCCAGGAGTTGGAGACCGGCCTAGGCAACACAGTGAGACCTCATCTCTACAATAAATCATAAAATTAGTCGGGTGTGATGGGACGTGCCTGTAGTCCCAGCTACCCGGGAGGCTGAAGTGGAAGGATTGCCTGAGCTCAGCAGGTCGAGGCTGCGGCAACTGTGAGCATGCCACTGCACACAAGCCTGGGCAACAGAGCGAGACTCTGAATCAAAAAAATAAAGATAAAGAGTAATGTGATTCTTCACTTTTGCAAAATGTTCCTCCGTCGCTGTAGACAACTATTGCAAATACTTTGCTGACTCTTGAGTACCTCTAAAACCACGAACTAGAATAAAAAGAGGAGCAAGAAAATGGTCTCTTGGCAATATTGAGACAGACATTGACCATGCAGGAATGCACTACATTCATGCTCTCTAAGAGAAGCCATTTGACAAGTTAACCAGTTCGACTTTCTCTACTTCAGTGATTCTGCTGCTAAAATCTGCAGGCTCCAGGAAATGGACAAAGCTCCAAGCCTCAGGAACAACCCAGCTCTGATGCCTACTCAGTGTTTGGAGGCAGGCATCTTTACCTAGAGGCCCAGGGGCAAGAAGGATGGAGAGGCGATTCCCTGAGGCCTGAAGGACGTTAGTCACGGTGGCAGAGGTTAGGGATGTGGGTCGTTGTGCCAGGGCTGTGTGCTGTATCTAGGGTGATTAAGGCATTGGTCCATGTGTTCTTTAATAACATTTTTTGGGGGTGTTAGAAATATGTAGGAACCTCTCAAGAATGGGGTCTGGCCCAGGTCTGAGTATAATACTGTATTAATTTGTTAGGAAGATATTGAGGGATTATTCTCAATTTTGTTAGATGTGACGATGGTATTATGGTAATTTTTTAAAAAGTCATCTGCTAACACTGAAGTCTTTATGGGTGAAATGAAATGGGATTTGCTTTATAATACTGCAGCCAAAAAAAAAAAAAAACATCAGGGAGATTTATGAAGTAAGATTGGCAAGTATTCATAGTATAATCGTTGAAATGAGGGTTCATTTTACCATTCTCTCACCTTTTTGTATGTTTGAAATTTTGTATACTACAAAGTTAAAAATAATAAAATGGAATGAAAAAGGGCAGGGGATTTTGGGGGGAATGGGTGACACAGTGAGTGAGTAAGGGAGACGGTCCTGCTTTTTGGGAGAATGGCCACAGGCTTCATCCTAAGAGTCAGGGAGGAAGGCAGGACACCCCTGGGGCAGGTTGGGGCCCAGATACAAGAACCTTTGCTAGCAACCAGATCCATACAAATGGGGTGAGGTAGTCTGGGCAAAGTGGCTCACACCTGTAATCCCAGCACTTTGGGAGGCCAAGGCAGGAGAATTCCTTGAGCCCAAGAGCTCGAGAGCAGCCTAGGAAACATAGCGAGACCCTGTCTCAACAAAAAATACAAAAATTAGCTGAGTGCAGTGGTGTGCACCTGTAGTCCCAGCTACTCGAGAGACTGAGGCAGAAGGATTGCCTTGGAAGGCCTAGGCGGAAGGACAACCTGAGCCCAGCAGATCACAGAGTGAGACTCTGACTCTAAATAAATAAATAAATAAATAAATAAATAAATAAATAAATAAGGTGGAGGCTGTGGTGAGCCAGGACCGCGGCACTGCACTCCAGCCTGAGCGACAGAATGAGATCCTGTCTCAAAAAAAGAGGGGGGAGATGGGCAGACCGGAAGTACAGGACTAATCACATTTATCTAGCAGTGTGGCTACTTTGGTATAGACAATTCCAACCTTCCCTTCCACAAGGAAGCATTCCTCGGAAGAAGAGCCCTTGAGACAAAGGGCTGACCTCCATGGCAGCTCTATCCTTATCATTTTCAAAATTAAGAGATAGTTCAGGCACCCAAAATAAAGTATGCTCATGTGTCTATCACTCAGTTTGTCACATCTTAACACTTTGCTGTCTTTGCTTCAGAACTTTTTAACCCTTTCCCCCTTTTAACCTGGGAATACTTGCCAGAGGTGCTTGTGGTAGCAGTGTTTACCCTGAGATTAAAAAAAAAGAGAGAGGGAGAATTACTATATTTTGTAATTAAGTCTCTCTCCCTCTCTCTCTCCCCCCTGCCCTTTTTAGTAAACTTGCTTGTTTACAAATAACTCCAAGAAGCCAGGTGCGGTGGCTCATGCCTGTCATCCCAGCACTTTGGGAGGCAGAGGTGGGAGGATTGCCTGAGTCCATGGGTTTGAGACCAGCCTAGGCAACTTGACAAGACCTTGTCACTACAATAAATCAAAAAATTAGCCAGCCATGGCGGCACACACCTGTAGTTCCAGCTTCTTGGAAGGCCAACGCGGAAGGACTACCTGAGCCCAGATCACAGAGTGAGACTCTGGCTCATAAAAACCCCCAAAACTTTAAGATTTTTTTTTTTTCCACACTGAAAACTAGTGAGATTTGCTTCAGTTTCAAAGATTGTGTTATGTAAATTAAATGAACATGGCAGCGAGGTGCACCTTTTTTTCTAAATGAGAAAAGGGTTAAAAGTAAATTGTAATAAAAGATTAGAGATACATTTGAAGCCCTTTACAAAACAGTCTGCAAGTCTCTTCTCTTGATCCTCACAGGAAACCACTAGCTTGAATATGGTGCTCACCATTCCTACTCAAACTACACATGTGTGTTTCTATAAACAATATACAGCTCCAAGTTGCATAAGTTTAAACTTTATAAAGATGATATTATATTTAAGTGTTGTTCTGTAATTTACTTTTTTCACTCACACTTTTTCAAGAGTTACCTGTGTGGATCCTGACTGTACCACAATTTCTTTGTTCACTCATTCTTTTGATGAACATTTAGGTGGATTTCTCTGTTATACACTATACTGAAATGAACATGTTTGTACATGTTTTCTCATGCAGAAGTGAGAGTTTCTGTTTCGCTGATAATGGCATAATTGTTGATTTCTAGGGTGTGTGCATCTTCTACTCAGTAGCTCCTCTCCAAGATGATGGCATGACAGCCCATGTTACATCCAATTTCTTTATTTTTGCCAGTCTGTGGCATGTGAAATGGTGCATCATAGCATACTTCTGATTACCTATGAGGTTGTGCATCTCTTCCCTTTAACTGGCCATTTTCCATGTATGTGAACTCCCTGTTTGACCATGTTTTTTCTTTGCCTTGTCATTTCTGTTTTTTTACTCAGTGATTTCTAGTGCTTCATATATTCCACGTACTGACCCTTTGTATGTTTCATGCATTGCCCAGATTGTCTCTCAGCTAATAACTTGACTTCTTCATAGTGAGTTTTTTGCACAAATGTTAGTTATTTTTAAGGTATTTGAATTCATTTTTCATTATTGTTGATGCTTCTTTTCTTAATAGGGCATCCTTTTCTACTCCCAATATCATATAAATATTCTCTTATATTTTCCTCTAAAAGTTTTAAAAGTTTTGCCTTTCATAAATCGGTCTTTAATCCATCTGGAACTTATTTCTGTGTGTGGTATGAGCTGAAGATCTAATTTTTTTTTTTTTAATCAGAGTCTCACTCTGTCGCCCAACCTGGAGTGCAGTGGCACAATCATGGCTCACTGCAGCCTTGACCTCCTTGGGCTCAGGTGAGCCTTCTACTTCAGCCTCCTGAGTAGCTGGGACTACAGACGGGTGCCACCACATCCGACCAAGTTTTTTATTTTTTTGTAAAGACAAGTCCTCACTATGTTGCCCAGGCTGGTCTTGAATTTCTGGTCTCAAGCAATCCTCCCCCCTCAGCCTCCCAAAATGATGGGATTACATGCATGAGCTACCGTACCCAGCCCATATCTAATTTTTTACATGTGGATAACCAGTGTTTTCAGCATCACTTACTTCTGCTTCAAATCGACCTCCATCATATATCAAATATCTATATGGTATCAACATATCTGTGGGCTCTTTATTCTGTTAGATTTTTCTACTTGTTTCTTCCAGTAACACACTCTCTTAGCTACATAGCTTTAGGTGAAATCTTGACATCTGCTTGAGTCTTTCTTCATGTCATCTTCAAATATTCTTGGCTGTTTTGTATTCCTCCCTATTTCTTATAAATGTCAGAATCAGATTGCTCATTTTCACAGAAAACCCTGTTACCAAAACTATATTGATTTTATTTATTAATTTGGAGGTAACTGCCATACTTACAATTTTGGGTTTTCCCCACAAATATATCTGAGATATATTTGTATATACTATGCACTTATTTAGATCTGTTTTAAAATCTTCCAATAGTGTTGAATAATTTCCTTCATTAAATTTTCTCCTTGAACATTTTGGCTAGGTTTATTCTTAGTTAACTTTTAGCTGTGTTTTGTTTTTATATTTTTACATATTTTAAAAGTATATTTTGTAAGTACTTTTGTAGTGGTTATAAGTATTGTTGCTGTATATAAGTTCAATTGATATTTTCACCTTCTCCTAGTCTTTGTTCTAATAATTTTGCTGCAGATTATCTTGGATTTTTCTATGCAAATTATATTCTACAAGTCATGATGGGTTTTTTACATCTCTGTACTTTTGTGCTTTAATAAAGACATACATAGTTTTCTTTCCTTTCTAATGTCTTTTCTGTGCTAAGACCTCCATGACTTTATTGAAAAGAAATGGTAATGTGGGTATCATTGTCTTATTCTAGACTTTAAAGGAATACTTTGTGCCAGGCGCGGTGGCTCACGCCTGTAATCCCAGCACTTTGGGAGGCAGAGGCAAGAGGATTGCCTAAGCCTAGGGTTTCAAGACCAGCCTGGGCAACTTGCTGAGATCTCGTCTCCACAATAAATAAAAAATTTAGCCAGGCATGGTGTTGTGCGCATGTAGTTCCAGCTACTTGGAAGGCTGAGACCGAAGGATCGCCTGAACCAGCAGACTGAGGCTGTGTTGGCTGTGATCATGCCGTTGCACTCCTGCCTGGGCGACAGAGCAAGACCCCTACTAAAACAATAATAATAATAAATAGATAAACAAATCAATAAATGGACTATTTTAAAAGGAATAAAAAGATTCTTCCTCCTATTTCTATTGGGCTGTTGTTTTTAAATTTTATGTTAATTTTTTATTAGGAATGGATGTTGAATCAACTGCTTTGACCGCATCTCTGAAGGTCTCCTACATGTGTTGATGCTTCTGAGTTCCCATATGGGCTTATAGAGGCAACTGGTGGAACAGGGCACGTTTGCTTTGCATCCAGCTGAGTTGGGATCTGTGATGAGGGCAGTCAGGCCCCCGAGAGGCAGCGTCCTTGGGTTTTATGGCTGCCTCCATGATCAGCATTTTCCCTCTCACTCAGAGAATGGGAGACTTTCTCTGAGGAACATTCACAGGAGCAGAAGACTCTCCTCAGGGAGTCTTCTCGCAAGTGGAGGACCCCACGGTGTCAAGGGAGCATCTACCTTTGAGACATTAGAGAAAACTGAATGGCATGAGAGTGGTGGCTGGGAGCCCTGTGTTGGGTGAATCAGTAACTCACCAAGAACAGTAGTGCTGGAGATGGGGAGTGACTGACAACAGACAGTCAAAGATGCAGGGAGAACCATGCCAACTACAAGAGCCAAGAACCAGGCCCCAGGTAATCCTTGGGATCTGAGTATGGCCCGATGTTGGGGACAACGAGGCTGTAGTGGCATTCAGGGTTTCTTTATATGTTAAAGTGTCAGGGTACTCAGAGCTGACCTTTTTTAGCAGAAAAAGGTCATGTGAAGTCATTACAATGGAGGGCTCACGGTTTTCATTTGTACCTTTTATATGAGCAGACATTTTTATTTCCTGTGTCACCTAAAACACAGCCTAATACACAAAAGGCTCTCCACCCTTCCAATATTTGCTAAATGATGATTTGTTGGCTGTGGAATGAAACCTATACACAAAGCAACTAGCACAGGGTCTGGCACACGGTGAAGCAGAAGCCGCCATGGCGGCTTTGGGTGCTGGTTGGAGCAACGCCAGGTGAACAGAGGCTTTCAGACTCACAGCCCGAATCTCAGGCAGACAGTGTCTCCCTGACTCAGACTGGAAGGAGAGAGAAGTCTGAAAGGGCAGCTCCAGCCTCCCTCTCCTCCCCTGGCCTCTCTGTACATCCTCTCTAAAAGTGCAGCAGAGTCAGACAAAAGAAAAGCGACCGGAGCATGTCCCCTCGCAGAGACTGCTCCCCCTTGCTGCATCCTCCCTAGCTCATCCTTATCTGCCTGTTTCACTAAGAGAACAAGACACAAGCGAGCATGTGGTCTGCTCTGCTTCTCCCCCAGGAGCCGTCAGCTTGCCTGTCGGAATGGATTCTTGCAAAACCATCCGTGATCAGCAGGTCCTGCGGCTGGTCCCCTCTCCCCGCCGCCTCCAACAGAACCGCAGAAAAAGCGCAGGTCACACTGCGTCTTCTCTCCCCCCCTATCACCCATCTCCTCTCTGTGCCCCTACTGCTGAGACTGGCCTCTCAACCTCCATTCCACCATTGTCTAGTTAGAGACATTGAACAGCTGAAGCTGGAGTCCTCAGATTTCTTTGCAGCTAGGCTTCTGGATTCAAAGCAGCTTTCACCAAATACAAGCACTCAGATGGCGCTTGGAAGTGAGAGGTGAGAAGAAAGCCATCTTTCTGCTGCCATTGTTGAGCAAGGCCAAGAGTATCTGGAGGCTGTGGCAGCAGCTGGACCCAGAGTTCCAAGCTCTATTGTCCAGCTTTGTGGCTTTCAGAGTCAGTTATGATGTCTGCAGAAGCAGCCACAGCAGTGGGTTCCTGATAGCTTCAGTGATGTCGTTATTTATTTGATAGCCTGGTGGTAGAACCCTGACTTCCACACCACAAATTCCTTCCAAAGTCTTCCTTTATTAAATCCCTTTCTGGGTAAAATAGAGTGATTTCTGTTTACTGCACTGAAATGATGAATGCATCCATCTAGCCTCTGCTACATTCCCCAAATAGACAACAGTTTGTCCAGGAGAGAGTTCATTTTTCGATTAAGTTCAACCCAGTCTGTACTGACCTCCACTGTATGCCCAGTCCATTTTCTTGGGTCCTGTCTTCAGGAAACTCCTAGTCTGTCTGGGTAGATGGACTCACACACAGACATCTCTAATAACTGCTACTATTTATTGAGCAACCACCAAGTGCTAAGGTACTGTTATGACTTTACATCTGCTATCATCACAACCCTGTAGTGTATATGTACCAGGAATGCTTTTGGCCACAAACATTAGAAAACTCTACAACTAGCCGGGCATGGTGGCTCATGCCTGTCATCCCAGCACTTGGGGAGGCTGAGGCGAAAGGATTGCTTGAGCCCAGGAATTCGAGACTAGCCTAGGCAACATGACGAGACCTCATCTCTACAATTAAAAAAAAAAAAAATTCACTGGGTGTAGTGGTGCATACTTGTAGTCCCAGTTACCCTGGAGGCTAAGGTGGAAGGATCACCTGACCCCAGCAGGTCAAGGCTGTGGTAGCCATGATTGTGCTCCTGCACTCCAGCCTAGACAACAGAGTGAGATTCCAACTTGAAAGAGAGAGAGAGAGAGAGAAAGAGCTCTACCACTGATGTAAACATGTAAGCAGTTTATTTTTCCTACATAAACAGATATTTATATTAGGAAGTTCAGGACTGTATGGCTGGTCAAGTCTGTCATGAAGAACTGGGCTGCCTTACCACCATTAGCGTGTTTCCCCTTGGTTAGAAAGGGGTAGAGGCTGCACCTCCAGACATCCCATCAAGATTCTAAGCAGAAAGAAGGGAGGTTGAGGGAGACAACAAGCAAATGGCAATTTATCAGGCACTGTCTTTTTTATTCTGGAAGGGAAGGCCTCCCTTGGTCTTCTGCCTGCATCTCATTAGTGGGAGCGGTGTCATTTCATGGCCTCCTTTATCTACGAGAGAGAATGGGAAAGTAAGCATTTTATCTGCCAGCCTCTGCAGTACAGTAAGGCGGGAGACAATATGGTTGAAACAGATGCTGAATCAACTAATCTATAGTATTTGCCAGGGCAAGTGTTACCACAGTTTTACAGGGGAGGAATCCAAGGCTGAGAGGAGTCACATGATGTGCCTGAGTTAACTAAGAGAATGTGGACCACAGATAATATGTCCATCTGTCCTTGTGGAGCGTCTGTGCATTGCCCTGAGAGAGGTGAAGGGATGCCTTTCCTCATTGTCCATCCCAGCCTCCATGGCCTCAGTGCCTCTTATAGGTGCCCCCAGACCAGAGACAGGGAACGTAGGCTTGAGGGAGCACAGAGTCTTTGACACCATAAACTAGAGTTTGAGAAGCCTACCTTACCACGTTTGTGGCCTTCCTGAAGCTGAAGCATTACAATGGGATGTACAGGTTACTGTGAGAAGAGAGAACTCAGTGGAAGTTTCCACCCCAATACCACCAATTCGAGACTACTTGCCTGCAATTTTATGTGGCACCAGCAGGGGGCATCAGGGTTAACAGAGAATTCTATTCATTGTTGAGTTGATGTAAAGGTGGGTTACCTCTTTTGGAATCGTTTTTTTAAAAAATGGTGAACAAGTAAATGGTTTGGGAAGGTAAAAGTGGAGGTTTCTGTGTCCACCGGCTTGGGCTAGGCTTGAGGGGAGAGTGGAACTGCAGACAAGGAAACCTGGGTAAATGGTGGCACCAGAGAGGAGCACTGAGGTGGTCCTACAGGCAGTGACTGCTGTGTATGATCTAATTACAAGACCTCAGTAAAGATAACTGTCAAATTTTGAGATTTAAAGGTCTAAATACATGGAGTGATATACCATATTCATGGATTAGAAGACAATATTGTAAATATGTAGAATTTCCCTAAATTGATCAATAGATTCAGCACAATCTCAATTAAAATTGCGAGACTCTTTTTATGAAAGATGATGAACTGGCTCTAACATTTATATGAGAATGCAAAAGGTACAGTTTACCTAAGGTAAAATTACAAAGTAGAGGATTTGTTCTAGCAAATATCAAGATTTACTGTGAAGTTGTAGTAATTAAGGCAGTGTGGTATTGGTGCAAAGATAAAAAAACATTGAACCTATGGAATTGAGAACCTAGAAATAAGTTGTGCATTGATAGACACTTAATACATAACAAAGGTAACAATGCAGAACACTAGAAAAGATTGCATTTCGAATAAGAGGGTATCCATGTGGAAAAAAAGAAAAGAAAATCTGACTCTTATTCCCACACCATCAACAAAGAAACAATCACAGGTAGATTGGAAAATTCCCAATAAATTGGAGTCCAAAAAATTAAAGATAGAATAACAAAGCCTTCAAAAGATAATATAGAAGAATATCTTCATGAACTCAGGACAGGAAAATATTTCATAAGATGCAAAACATGAAAGAGGAAATTGTTGTACATTAAGACCTTTGTTCATCAAAAGACACTAATAAGAGAGTGAAAAGATAAGCCACAGATATTTTCCACACATTTCACTGATAAGAAAGAGCACCTGGAAATCAACAAGAAAAAGACTCATGACCCACCTGGGCAACTTGATGAGACCTCATCTCTACAATAAACCAAAAAATTAGCCAAGCATGGTAGTGCACGCCTGTAGTTCCAGCTACTTGGAAGGCTGTGGTGGAAAGGATTGCTGGAGCCCAGCAGGTCGAGGCTGCGGTGGCTGGGAGCGGCCACTGCACTCCAGTCTGGGCAACAGAGTGAGACTCCAATTCAAAAAAGAAAAGAAAAGAAAAGAAAAAGACAACATGATTTTTAACATTTTTGAACAGACACATCACAAAAAAGGAAGTCCAAATGTTGAATACATTTAAGGGGTTCAATTTTGTTAATCAATGAATACTATAATGAAATCCTATCACACATCCATCATATGGGTAACATTTTTTAAAAAGTCTAACTACACTAGATATTGTCTAGGGTGTGGTGCAAGGTGAAACTCTCTTACACTATTGATGAGAGTGTAAATTGGTACAACCACTTTGGAAAACTGGCATGTGCTAGTAAAGTCTAAGATACGCATACTCATATCATTACCCAGAAATTTCTGTACAAGAAGGTATGTGGGTGAGAACATTCACAGCAGTGTGGCCTGCAACAGCCTCAAACTAGAAACAACCCACTTGTCTGTCAACAGTAGAATGGATAAATAAACAGTTGTATATATGCCTACAGTAGAATATTATGTAGCAACAAAAATGAACCCAGCTACATGTACCAAAATAGATGAATCTCACAAATGTAATTTTGAGCAAAAAATTCTATATACAAAAGAACAAACACTACATGATTCTCTGTATATGACATTTAAGAAACTAATAAACCAAGATACCTAGCCTAGGCTCACATAGCTAGATAGAAAGTGAATGCCATAATTATCAGGATAGTGTGCATCTCTTGGAGAGAAACAGGGTTGTAATTAAGAAGAGGCACATACGGGTGCTTCAGAGGTGCCAGAAGTATTCTCTTCTTGAGCTGTGTTGATGACCTGGATAGTCAGTATATAAGAATATAAACTCTACATTTATCTGGAGCCATCTGTTTTATGCACTTTCCTGGATATTAGATTTCAGAATTAAAAGGTTAAAATGACACATATTAGATTTGGGAAGGACTTCAAGAGGGTCTCTGATTTAAGCCCACTCCATCAAGTAGATCACATGTCTTTTAGCTCTGTTGGAATCTGAGATCTTTAAATGACTTGTCCAAAGCCATTTGGTGGTGATGGTCAGGATCAGAAATATTACCCAGGTCTCCTGCCTTCCAGGTGAAGACTCTTTCTGATCCACTTTACATTTTTCTCAGTCCAAACAACAGGAGCTCAGTTCACAAAGAGTTTGGAAACAGGGGCCTGATCACGGCTAGGGCTGGTCTCATCCTGTTCCCCAGGACCCCACCCTGACACCCAGGCAGTGCTAGGAGCTGGGACTGGAGAGTTAATCCTGAAGGCTTGAACAGCTTCGGGGGGAAGGGTCTGGAGCTCTTTAGGGTTCCATTGCTCTTGTTGCCCTGTTGTGCTCCATATTCCCTGGCTGGCCTTTTTGGACCTATAAACCCTGGCTGGAATGATCGGCTCTTCATATGTCCTATGACCTCCCAGTCAAGAGAACTACCTAAAAGTAGAACTACCTAATAGCAGTCCCCAACCTTTTTGCCATCAGGAACCAGTTTCATGGAAGACAACTTTTCCATGTACGAGAGTGGGGCAGGGAAGGCAGGGAGATCATCAGACATTAGATTATCATAAGGAGCGCTCAACCTAGATCCCTGGCATGGGCAATTCATACAGTTGGCATTCCTATGAGAATCTAGGAATCTGGAATTCCCATGAGAATCTAGCTGATCTGACAGAAGACAAAACTTCATTCCCCTGCCGCTCATCTCCTGCTGTGTGGCCCGGTTTCTGAAAGGCTAAAGACTGGTACTGGTCCATGGCCCAGGGGATGGGGATTCCTGCTATAGAACATGAGCTCTGTGAAGGGAAGAGCCACACAGGTCTTGTCCATAGTCCTGTGCTCCCAGGAGGGTGGAGCTGGATTAAGGTCCCATTCCTTACCCAAGACAGTCTGTGATCAGTAGTACATGGACTTCATAAATCACTAAAGCTTGAGGAAGGGAGAGCTCCATGTGTGGGCCAGCTGTGGGTCCAAATCATGCTTGAACTGAGTCTTGAATGATAAACAGGAATTGGTAAGAGAAAAAGAATGAAAGATATTCCGGCATGGGCCAGTTTTAGGAATGGAGATCAGCAAATCATTCACATTGGAGTATATCAGTGAAGGTTCCGTCATTGTGTCTCACTGCCCTTCCGGATATGGCGTCCTGCAGGGCTTGTCCTCAAACTCAGTGAAGCTTCCTTGTGGCCCACAGCTCTCCCTCAACACCGTGGAGACTCCCGCAGGGCAGGGCCATGTCTCACCACTGGTCTCCGCCGGAGTGCTGTGCTCAGCAGCCTAGCCCAGACCCCCTCTGACCATCAGGCTGTCAGCAGTGTTCTTCCCCTGACCATCTGGGTTCCAGATGACGGTTCCCCAAGACGTCCTGGTTTGCATTTTTTTTTACAAGCTGAGATACACTATTTCATGCCGGCTGTCCCAGCCCCAACCTTTATGCAGCTTTCCCTCCTGCCCCCCATATTTTTAGCAGCCAATGTAATTAATGTGCTGTCTAATGTGTTTTCCTGGAACTATGATTACGCTCAAGGTATCTCAAAGCTTTTTACAGTAATTACTGAGAAAAGGCTGGAGAGTATTAACTGTGCATGTGGAGTGAGCTGTAATCTGGCCCTTGGACACTTAGATATTAAAAATCTCTCCGACTGTGTCTGCCTTCATTTGCATTTCCAAATTTTCAGGTTAGAGGGCCTTTCAGTTGATTGAATAATGGGTTAATGGAATCCTCTCTCTAATTAAATCCAGATTTTCTCTTTGTGAAAGCACATATTTGGCGAGTCTCTATCTGGATATTTCTAATTGCATTCTGAAGGTGCCATGGGGGATGCTTTGAAGAAACGGTTGTCCTGGCTGAGAATAGAGACTTCGCACGCAGGAGAGAAATGGGACCAGGAACACTCAGAAGATACCCAGTTGCACATATTGCTGTGACATAAGACTCCAGAGGACAGGAACCTTCTCTGCTTTGTTGACCACTGTAGATTTTGTGCCTAGAACAATAATTATCACTGTTCTCCGTATGGGGCCCTTGATACTTGATAACTATTGCTTGAACAAATGAATGAATGAATGATTTGCAGCTGTGTTGTCATACTGACGACCTGGTGGGGTAGTTTGGATGGTTACTTGAATATAGTTTCAATCCCTTATTTCAAAATATGGAACTAGGGTAAATTGAACCTAGAGTATGAGAAGCTTCTGGATACAGGAGAAGCTAAGTTTGAGGGACTCCCCATCTTTCCAATGTATGAGGGGGAACCCCAATAAAACCGGAAATATTTTTTTGGAGGGCAGGACCCTTGTAGTACAGACTTCTCCTGCTAGGTAAGTGTTCTAGGAACCCATCAGCATCAGTGGACCAGCTAGTGTTGTTGTGAGAGGCTACGTTCGGCTTTGGTGAATTTTGTGTGTGTGTGTGTGAGATTCTTTCAACGCATACTGCTCCCTCTAGCCATGCAGCTCTGTGCTTAATTCTAGCCTTAGTAAAACTCTAATATTAATTTTTACTGCAGTGTGTAAAATACTTTTCCCACTGTGTTGTGGTGGGGAAAGGATTCTGAGTGCACCCATTTCATGATGGGTGATATATAAGCACACGTGCCCACACCGCTCTACGTGTTCAGCAGTTTTTGACCAGAAACAGCAAGACCCCTGTGCCTCACCCTCCCAATTCACCTGATCTAGCCCTAAAAGACTTTTTTTGTTGTTGTTTCCTCAGATGAAAAAAGTCCTCAAAGGGAAACATTTTGCTGATGTGGAAGAGGTGAAACCAAAAAAATGGCAGAAGCACTAAAAGGCATCAAAGTGGATGAGTTCAAAAACTGTTTTGAGCAGTGGAAAAAACATCTCAATAGGTGTATTGCATCAAACGGAGAGTACTTGGAAAGTGACTGAGGTGTAAATATGTAAGAATAAATGCACAATTTTTTATAAATAAGTTCTGGGATTTTTGGGGGTTCCCCTCATATGCCCTTGAAATGAGCTTTCTATAGTGATGGGGTGTCTCATCTCCTCCTATGCTTTGCTAATAGCTGTCTTATTTCTATAACAGTGATTTCATGTGTAAAATACTTTTATATGAAATGCTCTTTTAATACCAATGCTAGCTAATCTAAAACATACTGCTCCCTCTAGCCATGCAGCTCTGTGCTTAATTCTAACCTTAGTAAAACTCTAATATTAATTTTTACTGCAGTGTGTAAAATCCTTTTCCCACTGTGTTGTGGTGGGGGAAGGATTCTGGGTGTACCCACTATAAACACTGAGACATGAAATATAACAAACTTTTTTTTAAATGTGTGATTACACTTACAAGAAAGAAAAGTGAATCTTTCATTAGCCACCAGGGAAATTAAAACCAAAATCACAACGAGATACCACTTTATACCCATTAGGATGGGTGTAATAAAAAAAAAAAAAAAAACAGAAAGAAGGTTGGTGAGGGTGTGGAGAAATTGAAACTCATATATGTTACTGATGATAATGTAAAATGGTGCAGCCACTGTGGAAAAGCTTGGCAAATCCCCAAAAAGCTAAACACAGAATCATCATCTGACCCAGCAATTCCACCCAAGAGAATTGAAAACATATGTTCAAGTGAAAACTTGTACCTAAATATTCATAACAGCATTATTTACACAGTCAGCCCCTAGATCCATGGGTCCTGCATCCTCCAATTCAGCCAACCATGGATGGAAAATAGTTTTTAAAAACAATTAAAGGCCAGGCTTGGTGGCTCAGCCTGTAATCACAGCACTTTGGGAGGCCAAGGTGAGTGGATTGCCTGAGCCCGTGGGTTCAAGACCAGCCCGGACAACTTGGTGAGGCCTCGTCTCTACAATAAGTAAAAAAAAAATTAGCCGGGCATCGTAATGCACGGCTGTAGTTCCAACTGCTTGGAAGGCTGAGGCAGAAGGATCGCTCGAGCTCAGCAGGTCGACACTGGGGTGGCCGTGAGTGTGCCACTGCACTCCAACCTGGGCAACAGAGTGAAACTCCAACTCAAAAAGAAAGAAAGAAAGAAATGCAACAATATAACAATAAATGTGTCACAAATAAAAAACAACACAGTAGAACAACTATTTGCATAGCATTTACATTGTATTAGGTATTATAAGTAATCTAGAGATAATTGAACACAGGGGTGCCCGACCTCTTAGCTTCACTGGACCACTCAAGTAAAGAGAAATTGTCTTGGACCACACATAAATTATATAATATAGTTAGTGTATATACATAATAAGATTTCTTTTTAAAATATTTTTATTACAAAGTTTATTGATTTCATCAATATGGTGAAGC
The DNA here is from genome assembly GCA_963574415.1 of Tarsius wallacei. NCBI lineage: Eukaryota > Metazoa > Chordata > Mammalia > Primates > Tarsiidae > Tarsius > Tarsius wallacei. The sequence continues at coordinate 42,413 of CAUYQG010173382.1, forward strand.
ATGAAGTTCTGCAGGATATGAGGATGTTCAAAGTCCCTTTGGGTTATATTGTGATAGAAAATAGCACAGTTAATTTAGCTTGGGTAAGCCCAGTTACTGTGTACTGCTCTCTGCCTTAGGTGAATCCAAAGTGTCAGTGCCTGATTTCTTAACAGAGATGAAAAGTAACGCATTTACTAGCTCAATAGATACAGACCAAGTGTCACACTCTGTGTTGATCTCTTCAGTAAAGATACCAAACCTGGCACAGTAGCTGGGATTGGGACTACCACTTGTTTAAAGTTATAGTAATCTGGCTGGGCTTGGTGACTCAAGTCTATAATCCCAGTACTTTGGGAGGGCCAAGGCTAGAGACTTGCTTGAGCTCAGGGGTTTAAGTCCAGCTTGGGCAACTTGGTGAGACCTTGTCTCTACAATAAATCAAAAACTAAGCCAGGTGTGGTAGTGTGCGCCTGTAGTTCCAGCTACTTGGAAGGCTGAGGCGGAAGGATCACCTGAGCCCAGCAGGTCGAGGCTGTGGTGACTATGAGTGTGTCACTGCACTCCAGCCTGGGTGACAGGGTGATACTCCAACTCAAAATAAAATGAAAATAAAGTTTAATAAAATAAACTGAGTCTCCAATTCAGAATAAAATAAATAAAGTTTAATAAAATAAAATAAAGTTATAGATCATTATTTGCCTTGATCTATCTGATTTTTAGGTCCTCAAGAGTGGTGGTAATCTCTATTCTACCCAGGATGCAGCATTATTTCTAATTTACTATCTCAGCTTGGGAGTGGGTAGCGTGTAACGTGGTTCCATCTGACCCTTCTTGCTGCAATGACTCTTACCCTGCAGGCCAAGGAACTAGCTACTAAGTAAATCCATCTCAATGATGCAATCAAGGACCGGGAAAATGAACTTGGACCAGGACTCTATATAACATCTGGCCTCCACATAACCCCACCCTAAGCATGGAGACCATGATGGCATTTGGGGTCTCCATGGTATCCGTGTCAGTTCAGACCCTATATCCAATAGCCTTTAAAGGATCTAGACAGTCCTTTGCACTCAGTGCACAATCACTGTGATAAATGATTGTGGATCCCTTTGGAGAAGGGGTTGAGGGAACACCTACGATATACTCTTGATATGACCCTGCAGGGTCCTCCTTCAAGGGGGCTTGGCCCCCTTCAGTCAAGCGCTCTAAAAACTGATTCATGTCTAAAAAACAGTGAGGGATCAGGATAGTCTTCCATTGCAGCCAACCTTCTGCTCACCCTCTCTTGATCTATTTTGATCATTTAAGTTAAGCCACATGCACACTGGCCATCCATTCATCTCTCCCCTGGAAACATCATTGTTTATTAGCCATTGCTCCAGAGCCCTGTGGGTGAGCGCCCTTGATTTCCTCCTGGCCTTGCAGTTCATCATGGTAATTACACTCACATTGTCTCTGACAGTTAAGTGCTGCCCCCCGGCCTGTGCTCATCCTGAATCCTATCATTTCGTTGACACTGGGGAATCTGGTTCCATAGAACATCTCTTACCATTAACCCCAGCCTGCAGAGGATAGCCACCACTGAGCCCTCTCACTAGCCTGTTCCTGGTTCTCTCAATGAAGGAAATGTCTTCTGGGCCTTCCCAGGGAACACAGGTAGCTGGATGGCTCTTGAGGATCACATAAGAAATCCATCCTCACATGCTCATCTGCCTGAGGCTTTTGACCTATTCCTCAGTCCTCTGTTAAGGCATCTTCCCCTTATTTCCTGTAGACCATCACTGATTCTAAGTTTCCAGGAGCTATTCCACAGTGGGGCCAGCTCCAGGCATCCTTACCAAGATGCCAAATCCAAAGCTATAGGACTGTCTCCATATCATTAAATCTCCCATATCCAGCCTAATCTTCCAACTTCCTTGGTCCAGCAGTCTTCGAGTCCACTCCCACTTAGGATTCCCCACATATTAGCCATGTCCTGTAGCTCTCTTGATGAGCCATTCCTTTTATTTCATGGCAAGAATACTTCCAAACTGAAGCCATGCTGAGACCTGACCCTCGTTATCAATCTAGAAGCAAGGAGGGGAGGCAGTGGGTGGTGGCCTCCTAGCAATTAGGGATGAAGAGCAGAGGGGCACAACTGCTGGCTCAGAGGGTTTCAAGTTCTTAAAGGCATCTATCCTATTGCCCCATGTATCAGGGTCCTGATCTTGGCATAGGAGGCTTAAGGCTGTGAATTCATTTCCTTTGTTATAATACCAACTTTTTTTTTTTTTTAAGATAGGGTCTTACTTTATCACCCAGGCTGGAGTATAGTGGCACAGCCATAGCTCAATGCAGCCTCAACTTCCTGGGCTTGGGTGACCCTTCTGTCTCAGCCTCCCACGTAGCTGGAACTACAGGTGTGAGCCACCAGATCCGACAAATTTTTAAAACTTTTTTGTAGAGATGGGGTCTCACTGTGTTGTCCAGCCTGGTCTCAAACTCTTGGCCTCAAACTCTAAGTGATTCTCCCACCTAATTCTCCCAAAGTGCTGGGACTTGCAATCAAATCTCAGCCCAATTTGTAGCACAGTCTGTCTTCTAGCTGCTGGAGACATGAGTCACTTTAAACATTGCCATGCAGGCCCTGTGGCTTTCTCAATGTATCCAGATTTGATAGTAGGTTGACATGAGCTCACTGTTCTTTTCCTCCTGGGTTTTTATGACAGTTAACAATTGCCACCCAACTCTACCATTCCCATAATTACCACTGCCCCCATATCTTTCAAGTGCTAGAGCTATTGAATAAGCATTGTACGTGATTCCACCTGTATCCCATCCCAATCTACAGATAAGAGTGTTATTAATTGTGGCACTGAAGCATGAGGGTTGGTATCACCACCCCACTCACCACTTGCTGCCATCTGGTTGGCAACTGATACAATTTCAGAATCCTATTCTGAAGATATGCTCCCTGGGATCACTTTTGGCACCAGCTTTCTTAGAATGAGAAAAGAATTTGAGCACAAGGGGTATTCCCAGACAGTATTAGCATGAAGACAGAGAAGAGAGATGAGGAAAGGAAGGAAGTCAGGAGAGGCTGTCTTGATGAGCAGGTTTCTGCCATGAACACCTGAGAGTCAAGCCCTCTCCTTCTATTCATTGGCTAAAAATTACTTCTGGAGACCCTCACTCTCCAGCACTCTGGCTCACCCTATATGTGAACCAAGTGAAAGCTTCCAGATGGAGAGTCACAAGTTGACATTAAGATGCCATTGATTCTTATGGTAATGATGAATGCTGATGGGATATGGGTGTGCCACTAACACTGGAACTTATTAAAAATTGTGTATTTATTCTTACATATTTAAACTTCAGTCACCTTCAAAGTACTCTCCGTTTGAAGCAATACACCTATGGAGAGGCTTTTTCCACTGTTCAAAATAGTTTTTGAACTTGTCCATTTTGGTGCCTTTTAGTGCTTCTGCCATTTTTTGTTTCACTTCTTTCATATGAACAAAGTGTTTCCCTTTGAGGACTTTTTTCATCCAGGAAAACAAACAAAAAACTCACTTGGGGCATGATTGGGTGATTAGGGAGGGTGGGGCAGGGGGTCATGCCATTTTTGGTCAAAAACTGCTGAACACTCAGCGTGGTGTGGGCAGGTGCACTTGTAAATTACCCATCATGAAATGGGCAAATGTGTTGAAAGAATGTCCCCCCAAAATTCGTTGAAGCCGAACACAGTCTCTCAACAACGCTTGCCAGTACATGGATGCCAATGGATTTCTTTTTTTATTTCTTTTTTTTTTTAGTTGGAATCACTCTGTTGCCCAGGCTGGAGTGCAGTGGCACACTCATGGCCACCCCAGCGTCGACCTGCTGGGCTCAGGTGATCCTTCTGCCTCAGCCTTCCAAGTAGCTGGAACTACAGGCATGTGCTACCACATCCGACTAATGTTTTTTATTTATTGTAGAGAGGAGGTCTCCCCAAGTTGCTCTGACTGGTCCCAAACCCACGGGCTCAGGCAATCCACTCACCTCGGCCTCCCAAAGTGCTGGGATTACAGGTTGAGCCACCGAGCCTTGCCGCCAAAACCTACCTAGTAGAGGAAGCCTGTACTACAAGGGGCCTGCCCTCCAAAAGATAGTCCTGGGATTTTTTAGGGGGTCCACCCTCATATACTACTGTAGGCTAGAAAAAAGTCTCCACCTGTACCACCCCACACAAAAGGAGATATCAAGAAAGCTTATCTTTCTTTGCTGGGGGGTGGTTGAGGGAAAGGGAGGGAGGGAGAAAGAGAGAGAAAGAGAAAAGAAAGAAAGAAAGAAAGAAAGAAAGAAAGAAAGGAAGGAACGAAGGAACGAACGAACCAAGGAAAATTATTTGAAAATTTGTAATCATGTACCTGACATGGGCTTGCTGTTTGAATATATACTCCTTGATGGTTAAAAAGCCAAATTGATATAAAATTTGTCCCAGGCCAAGTGATACCTATGGGATGCTTAGCAGAGG